>CACVKI010145930.1:25536-119393 GCA_902732785.1 Trichogramma evanescens
GAGAGAGAGAGAGAGAGAGAGAGAGAGAGAGAGAGAGAGAGAGAGTGAAAGAAGGAGCTTTATTTATTTTCTTTTAAACTTATCTGGCCTCGAAAACAAGTTTACCATTGCACTCAAGTAGTGTGCAGCTATTTCCGCGCGTGATATTACTTTCGCGCCGGCGTTATAGAGACCCTCTTCTCATCGTCATCGTCGTCGTCGTCGCCGTCGTCGTCGGTGGCAGGCGCACACAGCACAGAAATATCTTTGAAGAGCGCACCGGGCTTATTTTTTTTCCACGCTCGATCGAGCTTGCGGGTGAACTGCCATCATCCCCCTCCGACGGCACCGCCTGCCGCCGCCTTTCGCGAATGAAAAAACTCACTTGAATCCATGAGAGAGCGAGAGAGTAAATAAGTGTATCTTACCAAATCAAACGGAAAAAGAGCAAAATTCAACTGCGCCAGCTGCGGGGATACAAAAAGCTGTGTATACACAAGCAGCTGCCACAGAGTATAGAACTGCGAATCCAATGTATGTATTGACATCAATTCGCACTCTGATCAGTCAATTGAGTTTCAAACGGCGCCGCCGCCGCCGCCGCATTCAATGTCGATACAAACGCGCGCCTGTCCCTATTTCGCTGCCCACGCAAACACGTCTAGTACGCGTGTAGCTGTATATATTGTAATTGGCAAATCAATTAAATCGGCTGAGAGAGCAAGTCTGATTGTTTGTGGATATATTTATTAGAAGCAAGTGTCGCAGTGCACATGCGACACATGCCAAGAGTCGATCGTTTTATCGTTGCCGCCAGTCGCTCGAATAGATCAATCGGGGCGAAGGCAGTTAATCTCGCAATTGTCGTGCATCATCATCTTGCCTCGATTTGCGGCGCTACGCAGATGGAAATATTTCAAGCGCGCGTGGCGGCCGCCGATGACTATATATACGCGGACGGGCTATCATCATAAGTCGATAATCTCGCGCGTAATCCTTTAGATCAACATTGATGCAGCTCGTAGCCTCGTGCATATAACGTCCACGCGCCGTGCTCGCTCCTACATACCCTGCTAATGTGCCATGGCCCACGATCATCGTACTGCAGCAGCAGCCCAGCTCGCAGATGTTTATAATTAGCGCCAATTTCAATTACGGACTTGAGGGATGCTATTCTCGTGCATATATACGTACAGTGTTATATGGCTCAACAAAAGCAGGCGAGATGTCATTTTCAATTAGTCCTCCGTATACGTGGCTGCAGCGGAGAATACATAGATTCGCCCTCTCTCGCGATATTGAATATCGATTTTTACGCGCCGCCGTTCGTACATCGAGCTGTGTATGCGGCAATAAGCAAGTATACGCGACGATCGAGCGAAGCAAAGTGCGAGAAATTTATTTGTCTCTCGCACCGAGCCCCGCACCGCCAAGTAGTATATTGTGCGTGTGTGTATAGTACTTCTCTCTCTGCGTTGAGCGCGAAGCACACGATTATTATCTTGAAGCAGGAGAAAATCATGATGGGGAAAGCAGACGCGCGATAGCGGTGCTCTACGTCTACCCAGGCACCCGGGTTATATACAGTCACGAAAGTTACTGAAATCCGAAACTATCCACGAAAGTTATATCCCGCTGACGAAGAGAGGAGAGCGTATACCATAGATGTATATAACACGCGTATATATCCCCGCTGAACTTGATATACGTCTATATACACGTAGCCATCAGAGGCTTGTCTTGAAGTAAAACATCCTCTCGCGCGCTTTCTCTCTCTCTCTCTCTCTGTAATGCTTTGGCTTCAAACAAGCACTAAGTCATACACCATTTCAACAAAAGAGCTGCGCGCGAGAGAGAACTTATCAGGACCTTTACTTTGTGCCGTTAAACGTGTCTCCTCTGACACGATTGAGCTTTTTCGCAAGCTCTACAACAACAAAAAAGTACGCCCCAGCGATATCGTTGTTTCCTCGCTGCAACTTTCCTCCGATAATGAGGTGTTACTTTTAATATTTTCCTTTCTACCCAACTACTATTATCTCGACGCTTTATTGAAAAGCTCGCGAACACACGATCGAAATGAAAAAGAGTGGTAGCGAGACCGCGCTTGAAAAATCAACATCGTGTGTGCGGAGTGTCCGGCGTAAATTGCAGAAACGAATTTATATTTCTCTGCGCAAACGAAAAACCATGAGAATTTCACGTCAAATTTTCTCTATATGAACTATTCTGGGGCCACTATAGCTGACTGTTTCTCTGTATATCGTATTTCCTGCGAAAGCGAAAGCTCCTTTTTGACAATTGACAAAATATACTCAAGCACTCAACTCGTGCGTGGGCGCGCGTGGCTTTTTTTCACTCGCGAAAAATAAAATTTTTCAGCCCTCTTCGTATTTTTTAGTTTCTGTTTTATAATGCATAAAGTACTATTATAAAAAAAAACAGCGCGGGGCACAGTTTCATATTTAACGCGAAAAAGCCATAAACAAAAAAGAAAAGTATCCCGTGGGCTGTTGAAAATGAAGGATATAATATTTTCTTCGACTGACTTTTCTGCATTGCTTTTCACGACATTTATTTCTCCAGGGAGAATAGCATGACGCAAACGTTACAATATATATATGGCGCGGCTCGATGTGTTAGTGCCGTATAAGAGGTCACACAGACCTAGGCTATATACTCTGCGCCAGTGTGTATACATATCGGTGGCTCCTCACATCTGGGCTTTTTTTCTCCCCTACTCTCTTGCTCAATACGCGCGTCGAGCAGCCAGTGGATTCGTACATGGAGCGCGGCGCACTTTTTCTTTTCTCTCTCTCTCTCTCTCTCTCTCTCTCTCTCTCTCTCTCTCTCTCTCTCTCTCTCTCTCTCTCTTTCACTTCTTTTCACGGGCATGCCTGCGCAACTCATTTTTCTTTAATCCGGTTTGCGCGAGTGCGCAGCCAGAGTACTTCCTTTTTCAACTTTACTACCCCCTCCCCTCTCGAGCTCGCGTGAAATATATCGTTTTCGATATGCTTCCCGAATTTGGCTATTCATTTGATCATTGCGAGATTATATTGAAGAACATCGCAAGTAGTAGTGAAGCTATAAAGGCGAGAAACAGAGAAAAGTTTTTAGATCTTTTCCAAGAAAGTCGAATTAAAAGGTGTAAATCACGGAAGGAAAAAAAATTGCGATGTATACTGTGAAAATGCTTTAGAAGTTCATGAGTCGCTCATGAAAAGTAGCTGCAAGAAACTTGAACATTATGTATACCTATGTGTAAGAAAACTACTAGCTGCACATGGGAAAGAAAAGTAAATGTTTTGAAAAGTTTCCAAAGGCTAAGTTGGATCATGAAGGATTAGGGAATCGTTAAATATTGAATGAAGCTTTTTGGACAAAAGTATTTTTTTACACAAAAAGGAAGGCAAATAGCTCGGGATTCAAAAACTTACAAATAGATAGAGCGACATAGAAAAAAGGAATATGTGTTTTAAATTGAATTTGAAATTATTTCTCAAATTGTTTCAAAGCTTAAAAGATTTCGCTTCTCTAGTCCAATTTTTCAATCGAGTCTTTTCAAACTTTTAATGTTTTTTTCCCCCTAGTTCTCCACGTGCATGCTGTCAGTATCTTTCGTCATTGTGCCAGTTTTTTTTATATGCATAAATCTCAAAGCAATTTCATTGCCTCTATCGCATACATGCTTGCGCTCGTGCGCACGTCTCTAAACTCAAAAGCAAATGAAAGTTCTGAAGGAAAATTTTGCGGCAAGCAATTTTTTCAATATAATCTCGGTCGTCTTTACGGGGGCACTCTTTAATTTCGTACTCGTCACTTGTTTATCCTTCATAAAAAGCCGGACAAATTTTTAATTGCGTTGCGGGCGGAAAAAATTCGCTTGAGAAAATGTATAATCAACTTGGTAAACGCGTAATATTTCATTGCCTCTCTCTCGGGCCGTATTTTCAGTGTCCCTTTTCGGATATGTTTATGTGTACAGCTGAACGAGCGCGCGGGTACATATAGCCCAGCGAGTTACATAAGTACTTGCTGCATATAACTGTCCATCAAAGGTTCCTGAATTACCTATACATATAAGCCCGTCAGTCGTCGGAGCGTATGCAGGCAGGCATGCATGCATGCATGAGTATCTGCACGTAGATATATATATCCAATGTATATATACGCGCGAGCACATTTCTTGAGACAACCTACTATACGTAACGCTCATGTATATATGTATAAGGCGTTTAATGTAAAATGCCCCAACGAAGGCAGCGACGTTTCGACGAAATGACTGATTTAACGACCTTATGTCTCCGAAGTGCAAGCTCTCTCCCTCACTCTCGACACATACGTTCGTAATATTATGTAGGTTACATGACGAGCTTCTGGCATAATTTAAGCCTTTCGTATTATGATGAATTTGACGAAATCGTGGAATTTTATTCGCTTCATAAATTCGTGTAAGCGCGGGTGTATACATCGCTTGCTCGCACTCGCGAGAACTTGCAGTATAAAACTAAGAAAGAGAAAGTGCAGCCAATGTATGAGCTTGCAGCTAGTGTAAAATTTACCGCACGCGCGCGAGCTCCTCAGCTGTCAGCGAGATGAAAAAACTTTTCAGAAAGACATATACGCCGCGGCTGTAGCAGTGGCTGCGTTATAGTTTCGTCCGGTACTACTGTGGCTGTGGCTGTGGCTGCGGCGGCACTAGCAGTAGCAGCAGCGGCAGAACAATAGATAAAAAAAGTAACCGCAGCAGCTTTTATTTGACCTTGCCAAGACTTTTTCTTGTTTATACATCGTCCGGCCGGGATGTGTAAGTGATCGAAATTATTTCGAATCGCCGCGCTCGAGAGATATCAATTGCCCTCTTCGATGTACTCGACAAGAGTTACGAGGTTATTTTACGAGGAGGATTTTTAGCGGCTCTCGCGAATACTTATCGTGAAATACAATTTCGTACTCGTCGTCTTTCTTTTTCCGATATGCTAAAAAGCAATTTATTCGCCGAGTGAGTGAGAGAGAGAGAGAGAGAGAGAGAGAGAGAGGGCAAGAAAGGTCGATTAAAGTTTCCGCACTTTCGCCTCGAAAGAATGAAATAGCGACTTGACTCATTGGTTTATCGGGAAAATTTCGCGATATTTTCCAGCTTCCCCCTCCCTCGAAAATAAAGAAAAAGTCGCGTAATATTCAAATGAATCGGAACTTTTTCACGAGTGCCTACTCGTCGTTGTCTCGAGCCTTTATTTCTTTCTCACCCTCTATCGCTTAACACCTTTATCACTTTTTCCCGTAAAAATCAAAAGTTTTCTCCATATCGTTTTGAAGCGCTCTCTCAAAGTCACGTAATATGTAAGAGAGGGATAAATCTGTTCGTCGGCTTTTCAGATATCTCTCCTCGCTTGCATAGAGCATGTACAGCATATCTCTCGCGCCGAGAACTGTCATCGGCGAAAGCGAGCGCGCGCGAGAAAGGTAGAAAAAAGCTCGGATTCATAGCAGCCATAATGCCTATATATATCCTTACACGTCTCGCAGCTTATGCCCCGTGTAAATCTCTTCTTTGACGGGGCCAAATCTCCTAAGATATTATTTGCCTCTTTGAAAAGTGAGAACATTAGGCAAATCTTCGGCTTTCATATCTTGCTCACGCACGAGCATTCAATTAAGCTCGAGCCAGCGTAATATTTTTTCGCCATATAAAAAGTGTGGATTAGCACCGAAGAGACGTGCTCGTCGCGGCGAGCAAAACAAGGTCAAAAGTGTATCGGTCGCTATATATACGTGTTTTGATACGAATTTTCATCTCTCTATCTCCGTCTGTCTTTCAAGCGCGCAAACTACATTATGCACGAAGGGGATCATCGTGGCTGTAATGATCGGGCACAGTTGCGTAAGTGTAGTACGTGTCTATATACACGCGCTTCGGAGATTTCACGAGGGACCGATAATGCATATACTGGCTACTGTACATCTAACGTAATTGACGAGTATAAACCGTGTCCTAGTGAACATAATACCATACCGAATAAATCATATCCCACATTATTCTCCTCTTCGGCGATATCGAGCTGGATTTGCTCTATTATTTTTAGAAATATTCAAGACATCGCTTCGAGAAATATATAAGTTCCAATTCTGATGGACGTCCCTGGGTATATCAATTTCTATTTCAATTTTTTTTTCATAGATTTCGTCGAGAAAAGTAACCGAAAAGTCAATAAAGGTTTTGAAATTGTAATTAATCCAACTCTGTAAATATGTAAAAGCCGGCTATATATCTTTTTCATGAATTGAAATTTTATTAGATCATTAAAAAACGCAGAGTAGGAAGAAACTTTGTAACACGTTGTTATTAATCCTTTTGTAAAGTTCTCAATCGATACGCAAAGGCTGCAGCATGCATCGTTATATACTCTTTCAGATGTGTACGTGTATATATACTTGGCGTTGTAGCGTGAATAAAGCTCGCAAATAATCAGACAAGCTTTTGTGCGGTGCATGTACACCGCACACAGCACTTTTGAATAGCAGGCGTGGGAAATTTTTTTTGTCGAAACTTTTTCTGCCGTACGTCTAACAATTGAAATTGCTCGTTACACCGTTCAGCCTGGGTGAAAGAAAAAGTTATTATATTCCTGTAAGAAAAGCAGCAGTAGCAGCAGCATCATTATCCGAAGCGTCGGAAGTGCGTTGCGATACAGCTGGGCGTGTATAATATTCGCTCGAGTACTTCGGTTTTTAACCAACTGTTTACAATGAAAAATAAAAGTCTATGTGCGGTATGAGTATGTTTTACACGACCGAACGTGGTGCGCATTGAGAGCTTTTTTTTTATTGTAATCTCTATGCGTATTATTGTTATACATATGCACTTGCTGCAGCAACGGATCCTCTCTTAAACATTTATTTCCCTGGCATACCACTTATAGATATTCAATATACGGGTTTAAAATCAGCACTCGTTAACTATTCACTTTAAATAAAGTTGATCGTTTCAATTACAATCAAGAGCACTTAGAATATAACTGAATTATTATTATTTTACTTTGAAATATTTTATTGTAAAGAGCATTCTCCAAAAGTCATCAATAAACAAGAAAACTTATTTGTAATAGAAGTATCTACAATTATCAAAAGAAACTTAAATTCGACAGTTATATTAATAAAACTCGATTGAAAAAACTGCAAATTAAATTACTAAATTAGTGCAATAACTAGTAAAATATTATATATACTAACCTCGACTTGCTTTGACAGCTCTCTATTTTGCTTCGTATAAATCAGAAAAATAGTCGAACGCGCATCGCATGACGCATCTTACCACGTGGTTTTTCGATCGGGCGTATTAGGGGAACATAATCAAAGAGAAAGTAGATTGTCATGACGTTACAGCTGCGTATAAGATAGCTTCACCGGCCGTATACGTTTGTGTACGTGAGCTTAATTGTAAGTGCGAAACTGCTAGAGGCAATGACGCGTCAGCAACGCCTTTGAGTTTTGCCTAGCTGATGATCTCCGACTACTTGTCAACATTGCAAGACCAAAAATTAGTAGTAGCTGTGGCGGTTGTGGTATCATTTTCAAAAATAAGCGATTTTGATAAAAATACATTTACAATTTTATTTTACATTAATTATAGTCCCATTTCATTTTAACATTCAGAGCAATAGTCAATTACATAAATAATTTTAAAAAACAACTAATGTGAAAATTAAATAAATTGCCATGATTAGATATTTTAATCTTAATATAATATGAATCTGTATATAAATATAATATTTGTCATATTTATATAAATCTATATAATTATATTTATATATTAATAAAAGTGTATAAGTTTACATAAGTAACTTATTAAGTCATGAAACCTCTACATAATAGCCACAGCGAGAAATAAGATGGTTAAAAATAACAAGAAACACACCACCACACAAAGAAGTTGCACCAAGTAAAAGTTGTTGGATTCCTGATTCAATCTTTGCTAAGAACACCAAAAAATTCAGATGTTTATTTTAATCCATCGGTAAACTTTGCAAAAATGCGACTATGCTTTACTTACGTTGAAAGACGACCCGGTCGTCGAATCGGCTTGTTGCGGGGGCGAATCGTTCTCGTACTGGGCTGGCGTGCAGTTTACAGACACCGAAGCGGGGGTTATTGCTTCTGCTTCCGAGGTCTCGGGCGATGTGGCGGATGTAGGTCTGGGCATTGGTCCTTCGGAGGTCCTTGGATTTTTTTGGAACACTGACATAAAGCGCGACATTTTTAAAGGCTGAGATTGTTAAGATTTGATTTACTTAATTCCCTCCTGTCAATAGTTAAAAACCGACTGATCGCAGTTTCCTATTTACAGCGAGCCTTGGTCTCATAATTATATCTCATGTTATTATATTACATATTATTCTGTCGGTTAACGGGGGATTTTGATGTTATTGTTGTCTGTACAAAATTAAAAGAGTTCTGAAGTAGAAATATAAATTAATTGAGCTAATGAAATTTCAAACTTTAAATAAATGAATTTTAATAATAAACTACAGCGATGTTACTTATCATTTGTTAATTAATATTGAAAAATCCGCTAATTTTTTAAATTAATTTATTATGCATACCTGCATCTAAAAACAAGATAAAAAAGTTGTAAAGTGCATCTGTAAAATATTCTTTGGATACCAATAGGTACCGTATTTATGACTTTTTTATTCTTACAAGTTTTTTGTTGATTGAAAACAAGAAAATAGATAAATGTACTGTGTAAATTTTGAAACATGTTATAATCTTTTCACTTGGAATCAGTCTCTGTTATAGAGTTTTGAATTGACCAATGACACGGCAGTTAATGAAATAGTCGATAATTGACAGGGCGAATTCGTAATGCAAAAGAAAGGTAATACGTTGGAAGCATTGGCCCCAATGCACATTATAATCATGAGCTGAATGTATGTTCGTTCGAGGTCTTCGTTTAAGCCCAGCAAATTCTCCAAGCTTATTGTGCGCTGCTGGTGCGAAAAAAAATATACCGCACGATCGAGTTAACAAAGAGCCGTTTATACACGACAATAATGGTTAAATAATGCGTTAGTTTGTGTATTTTAGTAGAGAATTATTATAAGCACTTTCGGGTGCGACCAGCTTTCATACTTTCGATTTTAATGCCAAAGTATATGTATGGTTCTTCGCTCTTTGCTGAATATGCTATAAAGCTTTTCATGACTCACTGTGCAAACGCAGATCGAAATTTCTCTTTACTGCTATATTTAACAACCTTAAAAGCATATTGATTCTAATAGTGAATTAATTTTACGACAAACAATTAATTATTGTAAGTGAATAGACTGTTGTAAAGAGTCTGCACTCAATAATTGATTAAAAATTTTTTATTACTTTTAAAACCGAGATCAATCACTTTAATTATTAAATTATTCGAAAAAAAAATAGTAAAAGCCATGGCATATCAAGAGTCATGACTTTTAAAAAAGAAATTTCAATTGATTTATTGAGACCGATGAAAATCGAATTTTTGCGTTTTTCAACATGAAAATTAATACTACAGATTCTAGATACAAATTTTTTTCATGTATGATATGTAAACTGTTTGAGTTAGACGTAGGATTATTGTTCTCCAAATTCAAAGAAATATCTTCGTCTTGCGCAAATATCTCAGAGAAAAAGATTTAAAAATGAAACCAGTCCCAAATCTGTGCAAACGTGACGAAAAGCAATATTAGCTTTATTAATATATACGCGTCGCCGCAAGCTGCTGCGTTTATACATATGCAAGGCAGCAGCCCGCGCAATCGTTACTGCATTAACGTGCTTCTCGAAAGTCCAACTCGGACCTCGGCTATTTTACGACCAATTAAACTCCGACAAAAGCTTATTAATTGCTTCTTCTATCTTTTGCAGATAAGTGAAAATCGGAGGGAGAAATCGCCGAGGTATTTAATAAGGAGCAGAAAAGGTGCAGCTCGCAGGTAACACAGCGACAAACAATCATGTGAATGGACTGGCCGATGCTGTGGCAGGACGGGGCTTTAGTAACGAGTGCCTGCTAGCAGCGAACAGCATCGTAGAGAACGTCGTCGAAATCACGAATACGTGGCGAGACGTTAAGCAGGGTAAGTCCACCTCTCTTGTATATACCACCTATATGCACGATGAAAAGATAGAACGAGGGTGAGTGCGGGAGAGAGTAAAGCGAAGATTTTATCGCGCGTACGCTTTGACATGTGCAGCAGACCACTGGAACTTGGGCGCGTACGTCCTAAATTCCAACTGTCTGCCAGGCCAGTCGTATGCAGTATATGGTAGTTTGCTTGGCTGTTGCGCTCGGCGTACTCTGAATTCTACGAATTCATTCGCAAAACTGCGCGCTCCTCGCTGCACGTGTTATTCGCGATCGAGAGCAAGAGCGAGCGAGAGAGAGAGAGAGAAAAAGAGATCGATCAGTGCTCGCGCATGCAGACTTGATTTTGCCCGCGCGCTTTGAAATAATCGAAGAATTTCGATGAAAAATGCACGAGTATAGCTGATCGCACAGTATATAGCCGTGCGCAAAAGCTCGTTACTAATGCGAACGGCGCAATGGCACGAGCTACATGGCACAGTGACTCTTCCTATCTCCCTTTTTTTTTACCCTCCCCCGCTTTTTTTCCATTCACTTACCTAACGTATGTTGGTCCCTGTAGACGAGTCCCGCCGCGTGCACGCATATATTTAAGTTTCTCTCGCGAGGCAACTTACCCTTTTTTTCCTCCTCCAACTCCTCCTCGCTTCGAACCGCACACCACACGTGCACGTCTCGTACAAGAGTTTCGTTTTATCGCTATCCACTAGCTATGCAAGGGATTGAAGCGTACGATGAGGTTTTCCAGCGATCGGCTAACAACATTTTATCTAGTGAACGAAATTCATTTTTTTTGTGCCCCCGAGAAATACATATACCGAAGCATAAAAAAAAAGAAACCAAATGTCATTTATACTTGAGCAAACAGGCCAACGGCTAGCATTAAAGGAAAGCTCGAGAGCAATAGCACAAAGAGCGCCAGTGAGGAAGAAAAGCATCGCTTAGTATATATTCATAAGCAGCTACTGCTGTTAAACCATTTGCCCTTTTCAAATGGCTGCCTTTTCTCTCTCGCTCTTCCTCTTTTCACCCGGCCAAATCTTGTCTTTTTTTATTCATCTCTGCACTTCCTTCAACTCACTCGCTGGGCGCGTTGAGCTGTAGCTGCAGCAGCTTTTAGCAAGAAGCGCCTCGCGCGCACATGTAGAGCCGAGGCAAATAAAAATAGTGGACGCGAGCGCGTCACTTTCAGCTTTCAGCCTCGGAGCTTGCTCAGCGATTCGCAAAGTTTCGGATGTGTGTGTATCGCAGAGCATAATTTTTGCCTCGCGTATAATATCGCTCGTTGGACGCGCGCGGAGCGCATAAAAATAAAGGGGGAGAGAGAAAAAAATGTTCTTTTTTTCTCTTCTTCGTTCGTTGATACGACGAGCTCATATACGTTTAATTAGTTGAAAATTTCGAGCTTTCATGCGTTTCGCGAACTGGGTCAGTCGCGCGCAAAGTAAAGAGCAGCAGCAGCGTCGGCGGAAGGCAACACATGGTAAGGAGCTATTATACGACTGGACTCGCCATATGTGCATTTTTATTCTCGCTCGCTTTTGAATAAAAAATCAACATTATGTATACGCAAAAGCACCCGGCACATAGAGAAAACGTCCGGAAGATGAGGGGGAAAATGTTTGCGACACTTATTTATGCGACGTGTCCTTTGCCAGCAGCAGCAGTAGCTATAGCACACCACCGACGTTAGTTGCGCGCGCTCCGTTGATGGAAAAAAAATCCAACGATATACTCTTCATCGCGAAATTTAATTAAAATTTCGATGAGCAATCCAATAAAATAGAAGTCGAGGTATTAAAATCAACGGTACGCGTGTATTTATCTTTCGCATGATCCGCTGCACGCGCCAACGCGTATATAACGCAAATACATATATATAGAAGCGATTGATAAATCTCGCCGCTGCGCTTCGAAATTGAAGACGGAGAAGAGAAAAAACGAACGAACGATCAAGGCCTGCTAGTGTCGATAGACAATTGCTCTCGACGCGCTCGCAGATGTTTATCTGCGTGCGTTGCGCCCCCCTCTTGTACCGTGCACCTCTCGAGCTCACACAACTCTCAATGAAACTCATTAGTTGCACATTTATGATTGATAAAGCTCCATATAGGACGATTGCGTATACCTCATGTTGTGCGTATTTATGAATTACAGCGCTGAGCCTGCTGTGCGTTAAAACATCGGCCAACGCCGCGGCAGGTATGCTCGAGGCGCCACCGGGCAGCAGAGAGGATCTCGTTGAAGCCGCTCGTACGCCTTGCTCGCCGACCGGTACGTATACATCCTATGTCCTATATACACACACATATTTGGAGAAAACGTGCACACTCGATGTGCGTGCATTAATTTTTATTGCCCCGGGCTGCAGCTTCGTTTACGCGCCTCGTACGCTGTTACTCGATACAGGGGCGTGCGCGCGAGCGAAATAAGGGCAGAAACGGCCGGAGAATAGCAAAATCTTTACGCCCATCGTGACGTATGTGTGTGTGTGTGTGGATTCCAGCACCTGAGCTATACACACGGTGTGTTGCTTTAAGCTCGAGCGCTTGAGCAGCGTATATCTCATCCGTGTGGCAGGAAAACGAGCGCAGCGCACGTATATACTCACGCCGACCACTCGCTCGTGAGCTTGCAAGTTAATGTCCCGTTTAAAACGGGACCACCCCACCCATTTATACATCCTAGATGCGCGCTATATATATATACCTGCGAGCACACACAAAAAATATATAAACGTGTGCGTGTGTGTGTGTGTGTACGAGCGAACGTCTGGCCGTATGTCTGCGTAACTCGGCAGGATAGCAAATATCCAGATAGTTACTGTTATATAGCACCTTTTTACGCTTGGTAATTAAATGACCGTGAAGTGTGCTGCATTATCTCACCTTCTTGCTTCCCGTTCGGTCTTATCCACTTTTCTACCTCCCTTTTCATGACTAAAAGCTTATATCCAATTTAACGAGCGAGGATGAAAAGCTATTAAGCCCGAAAGGGATATTATTTTGAGACGCAACTTTTTTTTTACTTTTTTCTTTACCCTCGATATTTTCATCTCTTCTATATACTCCATCGATGCGTATCAACCTTTCGTCGAAAAGTTCACCGAGTAAGGACAAATACATTTATTTATGAAAATACGAGGGGACAATTTCAAGTCATCTTCCAATCATCATTTCAATTGATTCGCGCGTAAAGTAGATATCATTCGCTCCCGTTCAATAACAGACTTATTGCGCGTTATATTTTAGTACCGAGATAGCAAAATATAATGCAGCGGAAAATACTCCATCACGTAAAACAAAGATACGATAATCAGACCAACAAATGCATTTGTAAGGAAAGGAAAAAAAAAATATAAAGCGCATCCGAGTGGAAAGGAAAAAAACGGTTTATCCAGTGTGCCAGAGACCATTCATCGCAGCCGTTGCGGCATTATTCGATCGTGCCTATAGATATCGTGCCACGGCACAAGCAGCAACACCCCCCGGCTTTTGTCTTTTCTGCTCTACCTACCCTGCTGCTGCTGCTGTTTGTGGCTTATATCTATATATGAGTGACAAGAGAGGCTCGAAGAGGCTTTTTTTCTCTGTGCTCTACCTCGCCGATAAATAATGGTTTGCGCGATATTTTTTTACCGACGACTCGTCCTCTCGCTCGCGTTATTTTGACTGATACATTTCCGAGGAAGAGAAACCAAAAAAATGATAGATACATCGCCCACGTATCTTCTTTACGGCTGCTTGTCGTTGTTTCTGTTTCTCTCTCTCTCTCTCTGGATGCATACGTGAGAAAAGCAAAATGTTTTCCTTGGGCCTTGCAATAGCCTCGTTTCATTTAAATAATAGAATTGAGAATAAGCATTTTTGATCGCTTTTAATCAAGCGATGACGTTGAGTTTAATGAAAATTCATCGATAAAATTACAACGCGCGGCGCGAGGCACAAGGCATATACTTGTATGCAGCGATGATGTCAATGCCTGCCGTGAAAAGTCATTTATCAAATCGTTTCGATTTGATCGAGATAAATGTAACAAATGCGATAAATTGACCGCGCGACGCGCGACCGATGATTCAATGCATCGTAACAGATAATAATGCAAATATACAATTATCAAGGGCGATTTATTAAGCATTCGAAACATAGCAAAAAATACAGGGATATAACACATATTATTATATTATGTTATACATAACGTTTTCTTAGCAACAATGTGTGTGTATATCGTAATATGTACATGAACAAACAATAAGATGACACATACATTCTCGTAATTATTATTCTAATTTTTTAAATACTTTTTGTACATAGCTGATCGCTTGTGCGATGAATTCGTGTTTTGTTTTTGCACAATTGAACAAAAACTATTGTTTTGGAGATTTTTTTTTCTTGTCGTTCTTACACGCTCGGTTACACGCACATAACGAGGACAATACATCATGTTCTTTGAACATTCAATTAGATCTTAGATTTTGCTTGACTATCATTTACCAGAACTACAACTGTGAAGTGAGCCGTAGATTCGAGATATTTACGCTGAAAAGTCAATTTTGTAGTCGCAGATCATTAGCATACGCGAGCTCCCGAGTAAAAGGCGTTTCAAACTAAAATATTTAAATAAGCGTAGTTTAAATTTTTTCTTTTTTTTTGTACATTGCGTAACGAGTGAAACAGTAAAAATTTAATGCTAACGTGAATAGTGAGTATAATTTCAGCTCGCAACGTAGTCGCAAGACACTATACTCAAAAAAAAGGCACACGAGCGCGCGTTTTAGTTGTAAAAAGGGATTTAGAGTACTTGATTGCTTTTAGCTGGCGTCGTACTTTTTTCCTTTGAAGAATAAAAACGTAATTTTACAGCGCAAAAATAAAAGAAGAAGTATGAACAAACGCAGATGCATGCAGTATATCCGTAAGTGTTAAAAGAGAAGATTATACGCTTGGACTACGCAAAGGAAATTATATAAAATTAGACAAAGCACGCTCACTCGAATGAAAATTATTAATCTCGATTATAAACAGTTTCTATTATGTCCGCGGACGAGCTTGTGCGGCACTTTCGTACACGTATGTACTCGCTCACATGCGTATATTATAAATTATACAGAGATTTTCCATTATTTTCAGTCATACTCGCGCGCGTCCGTATTTGCGAATGCACAAAATACCAGACTCGACTCTCGCTGCCCCTCTGTGTGAATATATGAAAATTTAAATGCTAAACTATGGATTATATATACAAAACAAAATTAGGTGTGTCCGTGTGTATGTTGCTGCATAATCGTCACGATCAGAGCCGACGAGCGCCCAGGCGGGCGGTCTGATGGACCGGGCCGATGCGATCGCTCATGAGCTTGCCGTCGTAGCACTTGTACTGGTCGTAGCGTATGCCCGACAGCCACTCGAACTCGAATTTCTCGGCCAAGGCCTGGCTGTAGTTGGAGGTGAAGACGGCGTAGGCGATGTCCGGCTCGGTGACGCGCAGCTCGCGGGCTATTTTGCGCGCCTGCTCGAGGCTCGCGCGAATCAGATTCCGCGCGATGCCGTAGCGCCGATAGCGCGAGTCCACGCCGATGTAGAATATCTCCAGCGCCTGCGACACGTTGTACAGCTCGTAAAGGTCTACACTCCCCTCGATCTGCAAAAAGTATAATATGAACATATGAAACGATTTTTTTCACGTATATTGATTATCATGATTTTTTTTGCAAGTCTAAGCAGGTGCGATCTGATTTTTAAATGCTATTTATAATCGCGCGGCCAGTGACTAATTGGCTCGCATAATGCCGACCACTTATAATGGCATAATCGTTGTAAATTACATCGTGTAACAGTTGCAGTGTTTCAAGCTCTAGCAGACAAGTCCATGAATTACATCGTTTATCTCTCTCTCGGGCTCTGCGCCACGCATATGTATATACACAAGCTATTATTATTACGATACGCGAGAGAGGAAAAAAAAGCTGTGGCGACTCGTTCGGCAAAGGAGAGACCGATAGGCAAACAAGGAGGAGAATCCCGTACACGCAGGTGAAAGGTGGACTATACGTGTGACGGCGAACATGTATATAAGCTATCCAAGAATGCGAGCTCGACCTTGTATTGGGCGTGTATGCTGACGAAAATGCGTAAGCGCGATACCTGCGCGCGGGTATCTCCCCGAACGTCTCAACCTTTGTACGTATCCTGCGTATGCGCGATATGTGCGGTAGGTAGGTACGTACGTATACGTATGTATATTATTGTTCGTGTATGCATGTATACATTCTGTACATAATATATCTACGCAGGCGCTCGCTCGCGCGTGTAAAATACAATTAATTAGCTTCGCAGATTAGCATTAAAACGGAAGATACGAATCAGCGACTCATTAGCGAATCGAAGCCGATCTTTTTTTTTCTACTACTTCTTCTCTCCTCACTCGCTCTCTCAAATTAAAGGTAATAACGAGCATCGATCACGGCGTGTCGATAGGCAAATAACGCAAAATACACGCAACATTTGAATTCTTTTTAATGTATTCAAATCGATTAGGTGCACGCGCATATAATACGTCCGAGAGCCTGGCCAATGCTGCATTGAGTAATCCGATCTTTACGCTCAATCGAATTGAAAATTTTATATATCGCCGATAGCGACCGATCGAATGCAAAAATTCGGGTAATTAACGCTCGGCTCTCGGGATCGGGCAGTCCGGTTAATGTATATCTCCCCCGATAAATAATGCATTAGATGCTGTGCGCAGGATAGCAGCAGCAGCCCCCTCCGCGCAATAAATATAATACTATATACGCGCGTGCAACAACGTATTGAGGAGCTTATCTGCAGCGCTCCATTATTTGCATTATTCCGCGACTTAATGTTCTAATTTCAATTGGCTACTATATAAGTGCGTGCGTACGTACGAACTCGCCCGCGTAATCGATTATTTATACGTCATTACTACCGGGTTACGTCCCGGTCGCGCGGGTCGATATTTTTCACGCTACTTCAGCGACACGAGGCGTCATGCTGCAGCCAAGCGCGCGCGCAATTATATTAGTTACAGCTGCAAGTGTAAGAAAAAATAAATAAAAAAAAGAACAGCGGAGTAAGCAAAGATCCGGTCAATCAACCCAAATGGCATATAAGCGTGTGTTTCGCGATAGCGAAATTGCGCCATTGAGATAGGAGAGAGCCGCCGCGCGCGAAACGAGTCACGGAAACATTGTCGGCACGATTTACCGTGTGCACGCGTGACCTTTTCCTTTGATTGCCACCCGCGACAACACACACACACACACACACACACACACACACACACACACACACAGACACAGAGTGCGGAGCTCTGTTATACTACCGTATGTATGCGGAGCGGCTCTATAGGCTATACGCTATACATGTGCACGGCTCGACGTTACTATCCCGTAACTCCCTTCCTGTCGCGCTTTTCTTATCACCTCGGACAACGTGACGGGATAAACACGAGCTGCAGGCGGCACACAATTGGGACTTTGGATCGCTTGCTGTGCTGCTGCCGGAGTGTGTCCTTATCGGCACCGCGTATAGTCGCTGATTGTATTCGCACCTTTCGCCGCGCCAATATATATATCGTGGCACTTGGGGGCTTTTACGAGCAAAAAAGTTGGCAAAATATATATACGTATAATCGACCTAGTCGGCTGTTATCGCGGCGATTTCTTTGCAGCAGCAGCAGCAGCAGCAGTAGCGGTGGCATGCGCGTATCGGTAAATTGAAAAATTTCCCGATGAAATTCTTTGCCAAACTAATGAGCGCGATGAATTTTATGCACGCAGAGAAAAAAAAAAGTTTGAATTTGCCAAGTATGCGTGCAAGCTCATTCCTATGAATGAAGAAATTGAAATCACTAAATATTTTGTTATTCCACCGATAGAGAAAAAATGTACAGTGGAGCACGTGATCAACACGCCTCGCTTTTCATGCTCATAGAGTATATAATACGCGCGAGGTATATAGTGCGATATCTACTGGAAGGGGAGAAAAAATATGCGTATCAATTACAATATAAGAGCTCCGCGATGATCTCGATCATCGATATGCCCGATTATTTTTTTCTTCTGTTCTTTTTTTTTTAATATTTTTTTTTTTTCAACTCTGTACCGCGAGAGTGAGATATGCGATAACCGATCGACACCTTATAAAACCAGAGAAAAGTGTCAAGGATACGCGGACATATGAATATCTGTTCCTTCATAAACATCTGATTAATCATAATCATAGGTGGACGGAGCTCGGCTCGCGCACGCGCCAATCGACGTAATTGAAAAGTTCTTCTGATTTACGCGGCGGCTCGTGCATCGATGACAATGGCATGGACGCGCTCGTGTAGCAAGTAGTCGGTTATGCTCGTCGCGCGCGCAAGTTCGCGCCTCGATATTGCGCGAAACGGAAGAATCAAAGGTGATCTTTCAGAGCGATGCGCGCGCGCACGACCGCACTTGTACTGCACGGCAATATAGTACCCACACTTAGACACTGCACAGGCACACATTATACGAAGCGCGTGTCGCCAACGTCGACGAGAGAAGCGTGATATTGACCTGCTGCCCTACTTCATCGTTTCAATCAAGGATCATCTATTTGTCTCTTGTTTAAAGCTCGCGCTCGCGCGTAAAAGGGGGAGTGTGTGCGCGAGAAGCATAGAGAGAGAGAGAGGGATTATATTATATTATGTGATCGCTTCAGGGGCACACCGATATCGCCTACTCGTCGTCCCATTAACATACACTCGCTGCTGCAGCTGCACATCTGCAGCGTTTTATACTCGGCGGTGTACGCTCGACTTTTTTTTCCCTCGCGAGTTTCATTTCAACGCGATACACACCACCACCGTGACTGCGGATCGTGCACTATAGCCTATAGCGAAAACTCGAATGACGAGTTATGTGTGATCGTTGCAGTGCGTCCAAGTACACGATATATACAGGGGTCGATGACCTCTACTGTACACGCAACGGGTAAAACTCGACTGCGACTCGATTTGCGCGTCAGCCGATAATTCGCATCTACGTCGTCGTCGTCGTCGTCGTCGTAGTCGTCGCGCGTCACGGGATTACCGAGTCGTAGTACACGGGATGACGACGGCGCGCATGAGCGTATATATTCATGGGAAATACCTTGAAAATAAAACTCATGAGATCGAGAGTCGCCGGATGCTTCATGTTTTCCTCGACGCTTTCCTCCAGTGGTGCTGGATTGTCCCTCTCGACTTTGTTCTGTAAACAATAATAGATGTCAACAAGCCTTGTTATAGCTATACAGCCGTAGGTAAATCATATTCAGTCGCTCGCTCTCGACAATAATATTTTGCCAAGCTCGGAGCAGAAATAATAATATATAAAATCATAAAGCAGAAAAAAAGAAACACGAGCGATCGCGTACAACGTCGGGTGACAAGAATTGGCATGTTTAACAATCATCCCAGACATCGCGCGCCGATAAAATATTCGCTTATTTTTGCATGTATAAACGCGTGCACATGCTAGCTCTTCTCTGTGTTATCTTTTGCATATTGCGGCGCTGCTGCTGGTTTATATTCGCACTCTCTCGTATACGTGCGCGCGGTATATTGGCAAATATTTTCGTATCTGTCGCTGCTTACACGTCTCGAACTCATCTTTTATTTTCAATGTTAATTGGCCGATTCGCGCAAATAACTCGGCAGAAACTAGTATAGACAGCGCATAGAGAGACGCTGCGCCGAATTTCGTAAACTTCGCGGCGTAGTAGAGACACAACACAAACATAGCTAGCCACGCGGCTCTCTGTCAAATTTCTATAAATAAACACACCGATCGCGCTGGTCTAGCCCGAGTAAGAGCTTAGGACAGGTATGCGAAGATAGAGAGAGGGAAATAATAGAGAACGCGTCGCGCGAGACTTACATGCATCTTGTTGAAGCACACACCGACCAGCTGGCCGCTCTTGCTGTCGAAAGCTCCGATGCTGAAGCCGTCCAAGACGATGCTGCGCAAAAGCGCCTCGAAGCCCTCGGCGTCGGTGCCACCGGGTATGTCGGCGATGCCGAAGCCGATGGTCAGGCATTCCTGGAACGACGACTCGATCTGCAGATGCGTCGCCTCCTTCACGTGCTCCGGCGTCAAAATCTTGTAAACAATGAAGCTGGTGTCGGTTTTCTTCGACATTTTCGTCAACTTGCACTGCTTCAACTGCTTTGGAAAAGCTTGCTTGCTTCTGCTACTGCGTGGGAAAACTATCAAGTGCGAAACGACGAGACGAGCTTGGACAGGGCGACGAGCGACAACTATCGTCGATCGAATGGCCTAGCAGTGGCAGCAGCTGTGGCACAGACTAGAGCACACACGAAAGTGCATATATGCGCGTGCGAGCCAAGCGATTGTAGCTGAAAAGACACTGAGGCAGCAGCAGCAGCAGCAGCGTCGAGAAGTGAGAAAGCTGCGCCGCCACGGCTCTCTGTATACGTGCGAACGGCTCGCGTGCTTTGCATGTAGTCCACGCGAGCGAGCGCCTCTCGACTTGGGTCTTTTGCACTTGAATACGCGCCTCCTCTCTCTCTCTCTCTCTCTCTTTCTGTGTATGCGTGTAGATCACACATGTACAGCAAGCGAGCTACATGTGTTATATATGCGCTCAAATACACATGTATATAATCGCACACAAGCATCGCACACCGATACATACACTTATATATATTTATCAGTTCTATCCCCCGAACGCGCAATAAGTGCGCGCGCTGCCGCACACGCGATGACGATGACGACGACGACGACGACGCTCGAGCCTCCGCCGCCGCCGCGTGCACATGCATGCGAGCGGGAGAGCGAGAAAGAGAGGAAGCCGACGAGAGCTTTTTTTGCAACTGTGCCGCGCGCGCGCGCTCATTCCGCTGCTAAATGTCCGAGCACGTGCGTCGATTTTTACACGTTCCCCGTTCTGTGCTGCTCCCTCGCTCGCTCGCGCCAGAGGCGTGTCATTTAACACTAGTCTGGAATAGTAGATGCGATCCGACTATATGCCGCGCAGCGGAGTGATTAATCGAGACGAGCGTGACTTATTCAATGCTAATTTCTGCGCCTTTTTTTCTGTTGCCTGCCTGCCTGCCTGCCTACTTTTTTTTTCGTTGTCGCTTTATCTCATCTCGAGTGCCGAGCTTTGAAAGCCACCCCACCCCCCTCGCGCGGCACAACGCAGAGAGCCAGAGAGAGAGAGAGAGAGTGAGCCGAAAAGCTCTGGGAGCTAGCTAGAGCTCGACTGACCCGATTTAACACTCGACCTTTCATTTCCGCGGACGAGTGCGACAAAAATGTAATTTCCTCTTTCTCTACATCACACACTCGCATGTATGTACCTGTATACACACTACCCTTGGTCGACGCGAGAGAGAGAGAGAGAGAAAAAAACACAACATGCACATACGTATATAGAGACTGTCGTCGGGCTCTCGCGTCGACTGTAGCGAAATAACGCCAACAAAGAGCCGAAGTCGTTGTCGTGTCGACTCTAAGATCATAAATCCAAGTCGCGAAAAATGAAAACTCACGCGCGCGCATAGACGTCGCCCGAGAATCCTATACATTGCAGCTCTGACGCTCGAGACAAGCTTACACACATACTACGTGTTGTTACATACAGTATATAGCCCACACACACACACGTTCGTCGCTCATGCGAATTGCGATTTACTGTAAATGAATCTATGTACGTGTAGTGTGTGTATGTGGAAGCCCCCGTGCGGGTTAGAAACTATATAATGGAATTTTTTTGCGACTCTAGTCCGCGCGACGCGCTTATTCTATTTCACAGCTCGTTGTTTCGAATTCAGATATTTCACCATAGCCATAACTGCGATATATAGCTCGTGGCTTTTTTTATATTCACCTCCTCCTCCTCCTCCTTTTCCTCCTCACCCCATACATACATAATGTACTCGAGGGAAATGAACTACTTTACATTTTTGATAGTATAATGGCGAACGGGGCGGGTATAAGGGATGCGATCCGCGTGCGCAAGCACCGAGCCCTGAGCTGCCGAGCAACATCGGCTTTACGAATATCTTCCCCGCATTCCTCTCATTTAAATTGCAATTTCGCACGGCGCGGCACCACGGCGTATTTCCATTTTCCTGGAAATATCACTATCTCCAGTGTTGCACACGCGGCTCCTGAGATATCTCAACGTTGCGCCTGGATTCTACACCTGCACACGTTTTGCATTTGTTTGGCGAACCCACGTACGTTGATAATTTTGATTTTGCCTATTATCAGGTACATTTTCAATTTTCCTTCGAACACGCGCTACAAGCATAAGAGAGAGAGAAAGAGAGACAAGAAACAAGCATGCGAGAGAAAAACAGCGAAGTGAAAGAAAAGAGCCAGACTATAATAGCAGGGACTATGAATTCGCCAACGGTGGCAAATTTTATTCATAAAAAAGATTTTTTCATGTACCAATGCTCACTGGAATAGTCACATGCGCTTATCATTTCACTTTTAGCAATTCAAATGATTTGAACGATTTGAACGATTTGATACTATAAATATTAACGATCTAATTTGCTGATTTTGAAATCCCAATTTGTTTGAAAAGTCGACGAAATACTTCGATATCATTACTATCATAGCTGCTTATTAATGGTATTTAAAAAACATGAATACCTTCATTGAAAATTCATTGAGCAAATAATTATCGAAAAGTAAAATATGAAGTGGGATAATACAATTACTTGAAGATGACTAGTTTAACTTCCCAATTATAGAGGAAGCTCTCTGATCAATTAAAATTTGGTTTTCACAAGCAGATGTTTGTGGCAAATTTTGATAATATATTTTTATACTAGACTTAGTTTGTGACACACGTCTCTATGTATATGTGTGAGTTGTTCCGTCCGTAGAATGACTTTTTTGAAAATGGGACATTCAATTACCATCAAAAAAGTTACGTTAGCTATAGATTTATTTAATGATCGAGGAAAAAAATTTCTAAAATTATTGTGGTTGTTTAATTTTGCAAAAATTTATATTTTTGATTTTCATGTTGGACGAATAAAGTATACTTCTGTTTTCGAATGTTTGACCTTCAAATATATTTTATTTTCACATGTTAATACTTATACATACAGTAAATCTATATGTAATTAACATGTAGAAATAATAGTAGAATTAATGGTAAAAAAACTGTCAAAATTCGACAATTTGTACCTTTACATAAATCGAATTTAGTCTAAAAAATATTAAAACTTGTTAATTTCTTATTTTTAAGGATAGCTCATATCGCTAACTTTTGACGTGGAGCTACCAATTTAATACGCCATAAATCTCCATTAGTTTCTCGATAATTTTTTACTTTATTCCTTATGCGTAACTAGTTATTTCGCCTTTTCGGGTCGTGATCCAATCGGGTCGTAGAGCGACGGTTTCGGAGTTATCGTTATTATTTCGCTTTTCTCCAAAACTCCTCGTTACCATATTAACATTCGCCAAGACCCGCTGACTTTTCGACCAATCCGTGCTCAGCGTAAAGGTATGCCTCGGTTCCACCCATGCATGAACCATAATACAATCAACTGGACTACCAACATAGTCACCATAATGTCCATAGGAGTCGATGATTCATCTAAATCCGAACTGGAGCCATGGTCCACCAGAAATCGAATCAAGTTGTCATGGTTCTTGTCTACAGCAAAGTGCATCGGTCTCCGACCCAATTTATCCCGGGCTTCGATCTGCACTGGATGGTAATAGCTGTTGCTGAGCTCAATCAACATCCTCGCCAATTCAGGATCGTCGCTGTCACCCATGCAAATAATGTGCATAGGAGTCGATCCTTTTTCATTGGGTACATTTGGATTGGCCCCTTCTCTCAGCAGCCACGAGGCGACCCTCTTGTTGCCGTGTTGCATAGCCAAGTGCAATGGCGTGTTTCCCAGCTTGTCCCGACCGTCGAGCGGCACAGCCTCTTCTCTTTCGCTGCAAATCGTGAGTATCTTCTCCACTAAGTCATCATCGGCTGGGTCGCAAATAACGTGCAGGCAAGAGGGTCCGTCATTGGCGTCCAAATACGGCTCGGCTCCTCTTCTCAGCAGCAACTTGACCACCCTCCATTTCTCGTCTTTCAGAGCTAACTGCAGCGCAGTCTCGTCATACTTGTCCTTGGCATTAACTTGCACCCCCCGATTTTTTTCTTCATTGATATCGAAGAATAGCTTCGCCAAATCATATTGGTCACCATATCTAAAGCTAAGAACGTGCAGAGGTGTCATTTTTAAAGAGTTGACTATATTCGTATCTATGGTGTTGCTTCTCAGCAGCGCTTCCATCACTCTCGGGTGGACAAAGTCCATAGCCAAGTGTAGCGGGGGGTCGATTTTATTGTACCCACAATTGGGATCCTGGCCGAGCTCGAGGAATTTCTCGACGACGATGTGACAGCCGCTCATGCAGGCCACGTGGAAATGCGTGATGTCGCAGGCATCGATGTAGTTCGCCTCGAATCTGTTGTAAATTTTGAATAGAGTATGGACGATATCGAAGTACTTGCGTAATTCATCAAGATAAAGTTCACGTTTTTCTCTTTTTGCATCTGCATCTGCATCTGCATCTGCATCTGCATCTGCATCTTCATCTTCATCTTCGTCTTCGTCTTCATCTTCATCTTCGTCTTCATCTTCATCTTCATCTTCATATTCGTCTTCATCTTCCTCTGGAGTAGGTAACGTAATTTGCCTGGCAACATGATGCAATGCTGTGGTGCGACGTAAAAGTGTCTCGCCGTTTTTATCCATTATGACCTGGTCCTCATAGCCGGTCTTGATCACAAACTCGATGAGTGGAATTCCTTTGCTATGATCTTCGATGTAGTTCTCCACGTCTTCCACGAGAAGCCAATCAATTTCTTCGGGGGGAAAAATGTCCCGGAGATTTGGAAGTTTGCCTCCCCAATTTTTAATTAAGGCATAAAAGTCGGAAAGAAATTTTACTTGCTCACGTCTGATATTCCAACGGACCTTTTCTCGTAAGCTCTTTAATGTTTCTGAATAGACTTTATCATAGTGCTCCGCATGCTTGGATTTATTGTTGTGGCTTTCCTCACGCACTTCGTCGTTCGCCATCTTTATGCACAAAGTCAAATCGAGTAGCGTATGATTCTAAAACTTTCGCTCTTTACACGAATATAACGTGTACTGAACGAAACGAAACTCGCTGCGGGGCTCTATTCTCTCGAATTATTTATTCTACAGATGAGTAGAATCGAGCCATAATGTAAACATTTATCGCACAACACATAAGAAAATTTCGATTTGTGCCCTGATGAACATCAAATAAATTACGAGCACTAATTGGCAGATTTGAAACTCGTATATAGTTTTTTACAACGCCTTCAATTATTTTTCAATAATAAAATCAATGTAAACATACTAAATTTTATTTTAGGTACTAAAAACACGCAATCTTCATTGAAAATTAATGTGTTTTACGAATTAATTTTTCTACTTAAACTGACAAAAAAATTGTATGAAAATACTATTATACACATTCATTTGAAGAAAAAAAATTAATTTTATTCTTAAATTGAAATGTTATAAATGAAAATTAATGTTTTTATATTAATTTATGGTTTCCGTTCATTGCTCGAAAAATTATGGAATTGAATTAAAATTAAAGCCAGTTTCCTCCGCTAGATGGCGAGGATCTTTATATGTGAATCTGCAAGTGGAAAAGTGAAAGTAATTGTATAAGTCAAGGCACGGTTTTTGTTCAACCAACTTGCTGTCTGTTCAATGTTCACTGTTAGTAAGAAATTTCGGATAATCTTTTGCATGTACTGCTCAATATAAGCAATAGGAAAAATTCATTAGAAATGTATAAAATTCAAAATTCATCGAGCAAAACATTTTTAAAATTGTCGACTCTCCAATGAGACTTATGTGAAGTAGAGCTTCTGAGGAGTGTCTCACCACAGCTCCTTCTGTCATACTTGCCATAGATGGTGCTAGGCGTGCTCTTCGATTTATGCCCCGCATACGCTCGTTTATTTTACACGGTGCTGGCTGCTGAATTAATGATTGCATGACTATACCTGCCGACTATACGTGTGTATATCGTGCGGTCCGAGACCGACGCACATTCAACTATGGCTAAAACTTTTATGCGACGCCGTTCGGACGTGTTTGTGCGCGTGTATGTGTGGGGAGGCGAGATTTTGAATTTTTTCTGCGCCAATTCGCTGAGTGCGCGGTAAAGTTTCAGCCGGACAGGCCTCTCGAGGTATATACATACTACGCGTCGGATTCGACCGAGAAGATCCGCCTCGAGACTCGCTCGGCCAGTCCATCCAGTATATTAATGCTTTTATTGTGCTGGCCGGAGCACGTCTTGGTCTCGCAGACGAACGAGAGTCAAGGACGCGCGCACAGATCGCGTAGTTGTCAAAACACAAAACCCGTGACATCATCGACGACTCACAAGTGTGTAACATTAACCTTCGATATTTATGTACGCGCGTCAAAAGTCGAAACTCCTTTACAAGATTCTATGCGCGCAAACACCTGCGAATAATTTATTATCGCAGGCACTGCGTGACGCTGATATATATATATACACGCGGTTTTTTTCAATCAGGAACTACTTGGAGAGGGCTTTTTTTCCTTCGATCCTCATTCATCGCAATTTCTTTTCAATTGGGAAATTTTCTCTCTCTCTTTCCCCCGGCCGTCGCAGCATCGCGTTACTAGCTGCTGCTGCTGCTTCGATTCATTTTCCTGGCCGGGTTTTTAAGGTGATTGCATCGTAATCTCCGGCCCTGCCTCTTTTCTGCTGCTGCTGCTGCCGCATGCACGCGCCGCACCGTGCGCTACACTCCGTCAGACTTTGGCCAACTAAACTAATTAAATTTGCAATCCTCTTCAATTCTAAATGTAGCCAGTTGCAGCGTACGCGCGTGTGTGCACTCATTTGAACGCAATTAACGAAGCCATTATTCATTTCATAAACTCGCAGGTGCACATTTTAAGGTGAACGAGTTTCGTTTGCTAGCACATAGATCGTACATAAACGTGTGCGAATGCAGTGTGTGTATATATATGATCGATATATACATTATAGCAGAGGCGCAGAGTGAGGATACAATTTGCAAGCTTTTATGCGCGCGTGTACATACATTGCGAGACGAGGAAAATAGGTTCGCTCAGTCGCGCCGATCGATTGTATACGACGTTGATTATTACATGTAATGCCATTGTAATTGCTTCGCGTCTTTTTTTAGCCTCCGCTATCGGAGGCTTTTATACAGAGAGATAGAGAGAGAGAGAGAGAGAGAGAGAGAGAGAGGCGCAGCAGCATTATAGACGCGCCAACGCGCCAATCGGTTATGATATGAATTGCGCGCGCGGCTTCCAACCTTTTTTCTACCCGTTTTAATGTCTGATGCAGCTCTCGTGGACGCGCAATTATTTATGAAAGCTGTGCAATAATAGGTCGCACATGGCATGCACGAGTTGAAAAAAAAAGTATGTTGCTCTTTGTCGTCGCGTCGTCGTCGTCGTCGTCGTAGTTATGTATGCGCGAGCGTCGACGTACTAATGGAAACGAGTAACGAATGTTTTCTTCTAATAGCAGAAGGCCCGACGCGGCCTTTTTTCCTCTCTCTCTCACTCCTGCACGGAGCTACTCAATTTGTATGTGACACCAAAGTTTCCATATTACGTACACTACCTTATCTCCCGACATGATAATAAATTTCGACTCTAAAGACTCTAAGTACGGCGCGGGGCCTGAAAAAAAAGTCGTGTACAAGCGGCCAATTTTGCGGGCTAAAAGTTTGCTCTCTCTCTCTCTCTCTTTCTCTCGAGCTACATGTAATGCGCCTCGGCGCGCAGTTACTTTGAATAATGCAAGCTGTGCAAAGTAAAAACCACCACCGCCACCGCGCGGCTATACTGCATATAACACGGGGCAAGATTTATAATTTAATGAGAAGCGCGTGTAGAAAGACGGAAAGAAATTTTGAATAATGTTCCGAATTTACGTAGGAAATAAATATTGACAATCGAGCGCAGTGTCCTCGTTGGCCCCGTCCTACATCATGTGCAACATTTAACGCACTCGCAGTAGTAGTACGTTTCTCGATGAAAAGCTTCTCGCGTTGAATTTCCAAAAGTTACATAAAGTCTCTCTCTCCGTGTTGATTTATTTTATTTGCCAACGATATAATTGACAATTTTCTGCTTGCTACATTGCACACGCACACATACGTACACACACACACACACACTTCACTCCCACCGAGATTCGATTCGCACACAGAGAAAGAAAGAGAGAAAGAGAGACGTGCTAGAGTCAAAGGAAACGCCTAAGTAGAAGAGGAAATCACTCTTTTGCGAGGTAAGGTAGCTATTACCCACGGCAAGATGAAAGTCACCGTTGTTGTCTTTTTTTTTTTTTTTTTTACCTCGAGTCGCTTGTGTCGCGCGGAGGATAGGATGCGCGCACCGCAAAATGTGTATAACTAGACGGGCTAATTCGCGGTTGTAGCGAGGCACGTCAGCCGGCGCCGATGCTATATCCGCGTTATGCAAAAGGTTTTGTCAGCTTCTCTTGACATACTTTTCCATGTGTGCGTCGCGCGCGATTCTCTTGAGTAACTCCATATGTACCTATGTGTGCTATATAGATATGCGCTATATATGTAGCGGAGCAGTTCTCGGAATCTATAATGAAACGCAAGAAATTTTGACAAGTTGACTCGAGGAGGAGAATATACATCGCATATAGATATATAGCTAATACGCAAAAGTTAGCCCTAGCGGTGCAGTGTGGTATAATTGTTTTCGCGCCATATGTGCCGCTCGCGCGCAGTTTGCGTAACACGTGAAATCGCATATCGTTCGCGAGCGTACATACTACACATACGTTCCGAATGGTGCAGCAGCGTTGTAACACGACCATGACTACTGCTACTACTACACATATGCTGTACTTATATGTGTGTGTTGGTATGTGTGTGCGCGATAAGCTGCGCTCAACGCGCGACCAAGAGCGATCATATAAATTGTCCCGTGACCCGTATTGTTGCGCAGCATCCCTTGACGCGCCGCTGCAGCACCGAGCAGCACAACAGCAGCAGCAGCAGCAGCAGCAGCAGTATAAGCAGCAGCATCGGAGCACGCGCCGCGCGTAAACTCCTCGCGATAATGGCACATGCACGTCGAGTCGGTATACGCGTATACATAACGACATGCTGCAGCATGTGCCGCGTCCGTCATCGTGCATACCTATATACACATATACATGCACGAGATATAGTCGATAAGAAAATTCTCCATTTCCAATTTCTCAAAGCGCAGGTGTATACATGTGTCGTATTATAATACGTATACACGATAGCGTGGAGATATCTGCCAGCACGAAACGCGACGCGAGAAATTCAAATTCGCTGATCAATGTGGGAAATTGTTTGCTCGACGTTTCTGCGCGAATCATAGCTAAATATCTGCGTTATGCGCTCATCGCATAGTCTCTCGGGTGAGCGTCCAGCTGCAAAAAGCCGCGACGCGACGACTATATTTGGCGCTTATCTAACCGACGCGATTCAGCTTATGATTATTAATCATCCTGCTGCACGACTGGGTTCCGAGCCGAGCTCGCAGAGAGGGAGACGAGAGAGAGAGAGACTGGCACTGCACTGCAATAATAACCATTGCTCAAAATCTCCACTATCAATTCATTATATCCGGTGGTGTCTCTCAAGAGACTCCATACATATCGCGCGCACCCGAATATATATTGCAATGCGCATATAGACACGAGCAAAATTGATTTACACAAGTTGCCAAGGCATCTATAGCTATCTCTAACGATTCGAGTCTCGAGTCGTTTTGACTCGTTCTTGCTGCTGCCGCTGCTGTTCTCCCCACTGAATAAAGCTCGTTTCTCGTTGGCACAATCGAATCGCGTAGTCGACGTGCAATTTCGAGAAAAATTAGACCAAAAACTACGCTCGAGAGGGAGAGAGAGAGAATATACGATCTCTCCTACACATATATCTATATTACTCGACGGCAAAAGCTCACGCAGCAATCGTGTGTGCAGCTATATATGCAACGTCGTATGGCTGCATGCAGCGTGCGCGCCTGCGACAACACACCGACGCGCACAAACACGTCGTCTCGCGCGCGTATACTCGCGCTCACGTATTACGTTTGTTATTTCCGGTTGACTGAAGCGTAAACTGATCTCTACAATGCTGCAGCTCGCAGAGCACACATACACGTGCACCTGCACTCCGATCTGGCAGCACGGCTTTTAATGGCGAATATTTTTATTTTCCTTTTTTTTTCATTCATTTGACGAGAGAGAGAGAGAGAGAGAGGGATAAAACACGAGAAAAAGAGGCGAACGCCAGCAGAAATGCTCTCGATGACTTTTCAATGGGGGAGACAACGTAACGAGTAAATGTATCGTTTGTGTTTGCTCGGAGTTTAGGCAGGCATGAAAATTACTCGCAATTATCGCGATCGTACGAGAGAGCTGCGCGACGCGCCTATAGTTTTGACCATTACGATTTCAAATTGTGTACACAGAGCCTGTACCTCTATACGTATAGCTGGTATACGTTATAACGAGTGCGAGTATGTGTGTTATTTCGTTAATTCGGCCAATCGATTCCGAGCCGTACTGTATGCCGTATATAAATATACGTTTGCCTCGCCCCCCTACTTTAACTCTGATAAACTTTTCGTTTTTCTATACGCGCTAAATGAAATTTAGATTTATTTATCATTTTGATGTGACTCGATATTATTAAATTTTCATAGAATTAACATTGGCGCGAGGCAGTATTTGATCGCGTCACACGAATACATGGCATACCGATGCAAGGTAATTTCCAGCCCAGAGGGCAGCCGAGTGTCAGGCCGAACGTAAATCCATCTACATATAGATATCCATATATAATGCGAAAAATCGCTCGGCTCGTCGTCTCTCGCTATATGCGCACTGCTGCAGTTTCGGAAGCAGTCGTTGACAATCGAATGGTCCAGTGGCTTAAAGGCAGAGCGCGATCGCGTGCGCGGCTCTCGCTCTGCAGCAGTTCTCTCGATGGAATACGAAATTTCCAGGTCAAAGATGAAAAATTGCCGAGTTTGACGGATACTCGCGAATTTTCAATCCTTTTTTTTTTGGTCGACATTCAAACAGCCCAGAAGTGCATCATTGATGATTATATTTTCGAGGGTATGAGCTTTTTTTTTCTTATCGTTAAAAACAACATCATTAAGGCTGAGTATGTGGAGAGGATGCTATATAGAGCGTTAATCTATTTGATAGATGTCAAAAGCACGAAAAATAAGAAGAAGAAGAAGAAGAAAAAACGCCGGAACCTTATCAATCCTTTGGCCCACCCAAACATATAGTATTCTTTTTCAAAGTTAATGATCCGTCAATTTTCCCTGGATACACCGTTTTCTCGTTTTTTTCTGCGCCGTAGCGTAGCACACATAAACCGCACGAGACGGTTTTATTCCTTGGCCAAAGTCTTTGAGCCGACGTCGTCATTTTCCTTCGCTTTGAAGTCTGGCGGAGGTTCTCGTTCTGATATACCTTCAACTTCCCTTCTTTTTTCGTCGAGCAAAAAAGTAAAAAAAAAAAAAAATTGTCACCAGCTCAAGACCCTTATATTACAAACGAACTTCTATGTACACACGCCTCGTCTCGTTGGCTTTATTCGTGTGCGTCGCGACATCGCAATTTGCTTTCGATATGAAAAAATAAGCGCTCAAGAGAAAAAACATCGTTCTGTATCGATAATAAGGTGCGCGCGCTCCGAGTGTTCCGACAAAAAATTTAATCAATGCTTTCGCATTGGATATAAATGCATCATTCTGTACTTCTAACGACGTTTTGATGGAATTTAACGCTCGATTGAATGAGAAACATCGATCGATGGATATTTTATGAGAGTTTCTACCCCATAGAAAGTTTTTTAGAGCTCATACAGTAAAAATACATATATGCTACGATCGTAAAAGTGAGTGCATTAATTTGTTATTGTTATTTTTTGCAGACCTCGACACGATGCTTTACGGATACACCAACAGCATTTACGTGCTGGACCACACGCCCGAGCCCCTCTCGGTACGTATACGTATATATAATATCTGCAACGCGCACTGCAGCGGAGCTCACCAAAAATCAAATATATTATATAATATTTTTCTCGCGAATCAAAGAGACGCATGGTGTACGGCGAGAGAGAGAGAGAGAGAGAAAAATGAAGAAGGAAAGTACCAGAGGCGAAAGAAAACACGTCGCGAGAGTTAATTAAAGTCAAAGTAAATTTCACATTGTAGAATACGATACATATACGAAACTTAATTAAAGTTTCCGGTCGCGAGCGGATTGCTGCTGCTGCCGCTGGCTGCGGTACACGGGGTTTGTATTAGTATTCACCGGTGTTGCTACTATGAGAGAGAGAGAGAAAGAGAGAAGAAGGCAAAGAAAAGGTATTTTCTACTTTCAATTTGTAGATAAAGAGTACAAGTGAACACTGACCCTATTTCGCACGACAAGGTGATTAATGATATCGTACATAATTGTGATTATTACACGGGCCGACGCACCGACGAATTGTTTATCCGAACATTTAACTGGGCTAAAGGGACGATACGTCATGTTTTTTATTATGAGATATATATATATAATTATACGAGTACTGGACGTGAATTTATGATGCAAATGCTGAGCCTCGTAGTCGTCGTCGTCGTCGTTGTCGTCATGTGTGCAGCTCGTAGCACTTTAGTATGTACGACGGCTCGCGCAATTTGATTTTTTTTCCTCGCCGCTCGCAAGTTTCGTGGGGTGGAAAAATGTAATGTCGTTTAAATAAAAACACACCGGGGCAGTCGGTACAGCCACCGTATATACGTATATCAAGTTCGTATAATTACAAACTTTAGAAAATGTATTTTTAATTCCTTCCGAGCGAGTCGGCTGCAGACGGCGCGCATGCGGCGCAGCAGCCTCATGAATGTAAATCTCATCGGAATTCGACGATCGGGCGGCGCGAGGAGGAAGTGCGACTGCACTGCAGCCGAGAGCGCGTTTCCTCGAGCTGGCAAAGTGTCGCGAAGTTAACGACGCATTGTGCGCGCGATTGCGTTCGAGTGAATGTGCACGGGAAATGTGGCGCGGCGATACGTATTTAAATAGGTGCCACCGCGATCAGTCATTACGTGCCTATTGTGTTGGGCTTAAAAATTATTTCTCGTTTTTTGAAAATAATATCTCTCGGCTTATTTGCTTTGCATATTAGACGCGTATGTTGCGTTTCGAAGCGCATCGCGGGTAGTATTTAGTAGCCCCGGACCACCGCGAGAAGCTGCTCTGCACTGCACTGCACTGGAGCTCACGTACTCGATGTACATTTGCGTGAGAGCTCTCTCGCGTACGTACATTTAATTACTATAATTAGCCAAGCAAAATACCCCAAAAGTGGAGCCCCCTTCGTCCCCCTTGCACGCCGCGCTGGCCTGCACTTGCTGTTTACACGCACTCCAAAGTCTCGATTAATTGCTTTCCAATCGGTATTACCTCGCACGCCCCGGTGTATATGGCCCCCGATGTTTGCTCGCGCGAGCGGCGTATATAACTCTTAATTCGACTGCATATGCGTTGAAAAAATCGTTACTCTCGCCGCCGGCTAGCCAATACAAAAAAGTGCAATATAACGTTTTCCCTTTTTTTATTCCATCCCCCGACCCCCCCTTCCCCCTTCCCTTCCCTCCCTCTCTCTTTCCCTGGCTCTGCACGTAATTTTAAGCTGCACCGCGTACGTGAGCTATACATAGCAGCAGCAGCAGCAGCAGCAGCAGCAGCAGCAGCAGCAGTAGCAGAGAGAGAAAAAAAAGTGAACAACCTGTGAGGTTATTGGAGTAAAAGTGATTGATATAACAGTGGGCATGCATGCCACGTTCGCCGCGCGTATTGCCGCACACGAGTGTAATCGGCCAGTCGTACGTATACATACCGGCGATCCGCTCTGACTCCCGCCCCTTTTCGTTTCTTCTCTTATTTATATTTGATGGATCGAGGCGTTATAACGCGCTGATTTTGATTTTTATATCCATTTTCGATGACTTCGATCGGCCCGCCAGCCGATATTCGCCGCTATGTGTATCGTCCTGCAGCATCCCCGAACTTTTTTCATCAGAAACAAAAACTTTTAGCGAACGAACCGACGAAAAGAAAAAAGAATAAGTTTTTGCACGCGCACTACTTTGCCGGATCCGCGCACACACCCGCACACACGTATTTATTTCATGCGAGCGTGTGTATAGCCAATTGGAGCTATATATCCGTCGAAATACTCTACTTCGGCCGCGTATAGATATACGGGTTTTGGCCCAGAGCTCGAGCACTGATAGCGACGGAAAGCGAGGATAATCCTTTAGCGAAACAGTCAAAGATAACGAGAGTCCGTACTATAGCCTAGAAACCTACTATTATATCAGCTGTAAGCTCGCGCGCGCGCGCTGTCTGCTGCAAAATCGCTCCTCTCTTCCTCTTTTTACTACTTTTTAAACCTCTTATGATTATGAGTAATAGTCTTCTCGTTCTCTGTGTCTCTGGTCTCCCCACTCGGTGAGATGCAAAAGACAAAAAAAAATAACGAAAGAGAAGATGATAACGAGTGTCGGGACTGGTCAGTGTCTCGGAAAATGGATCACTTTTTGTACACACGCCACCGATGACACATTTTTCCCGCGTTTTCCCGAAAATTCAATATAAATTACCGGGGAAAATATCCAGCTCGCTTGGCTCGGTGGCACCGGCGCGGCTCATTGTAATTTATTAAAAGGCTTTTGCGTATTTTAATTTTCTTCGTTGCTACACCGAGCGAGTCGGTGAGAGGCAGGAGTAGAAAAAAAAACAGCCACACACTCGAAGCATACGCCACGTCGAGTTTTCGAAGGTATATTGTGTGTGCTTCTCGCTCGCGCGTATTACCATAATGAATTTTTGTTATATCATACTGCAAGTATGTAAATAGCAAAATACACACGTGCACACTTTGGTGCCGTAATACATTAGATGCGTGCGGATATTTTAATATAATTAGCTTTTACGCATTACGCGAAATTTCGATATAATAATTTAAATTACGTTAATTAGGTAAATATGCCGTATGAGCAGCAGCGGGCGTGGATACGCATCGGGTTTCCATTTGGATATATATTTATATATTTATAATTATTAAATTGCACTGCTACCCGAGTTTTTAATTTAATCGCGAACAGTATCACGTGCCAAGTGCCAAGAGCTGTAGCGTATATAATAGTCGCGAGAATTCTCGACATTTTTCGGCGTCGAGATCCATCTCCTGACTAAACTCTGGTGCAAGTTACGTGAAACGTTTGAAGTAAGATCCCTTGTCCAATTAAAAATCAATCTTATCACTCGACACATACGCACTCGCGCACACACACACATTTTGGCGCTCTCTTGTTTCTTCGTTCCATTCTATTTTTTGTACGCCTGATACATCCCTCCGAGCTCGCGAGGGGAGCATTTCCGAAAATGAAATTCCTCGTGTAGCTGTGTGCGAGTGTGTGTATGTGCTCCACTATTCCACCCCCTCTCCGTCCATTTATGCGGTGAAAAGTATTTCCCGCCCAAAAAACAATGATTCTTGCTTTCTCTTCCTCTCACTGTCGTTCGGAAAAAAAGCTCTTTGACAATTCCCTTTGACTCCTCACCTCTCTCTCTCTCTCTCTATCTCTCTCGCCAAGCACAGAAAAAAAAACCCTCTTTTCAAATTCAAACGACAAAGCGGCTTGGCGCGTCGCGCGCACATACACGTTCTATAGCCTGAGGCAAGAAACTTGGCTCTCTCTTTCTCTCCCTTTCTAGTTTTCTCGTTTTCTCTCTCTCTTCCTCTTTATGCACGCGATATTTATAGCTTAAGCCCATGTGTGTGTGTTTTGTCTCTTGCGCAAAATGTGTATGTGTGTGAGTGTGTATGTACGTGTGTATATACAACGCCTTCGTTAGAATAATTTGTACCCCGCGGGCCACCGCCACCGCGTGACTCTTCCATCACGCAGTTTTGCCGTGACTCTCTCGTCTAGCGCACGAGCTATGCAGCACAAGCTTTTCCGGCAACGCTGGCAAAGCTTCAATTCAACTCGACTAAGAGAGTCAGGCGCTTAGACAAAAACGGGTGCATTGACACGCTCAAGATTAAAGTCGAGCTTTCTTTTTTCATTTTTTCGCCTCTGCACGTGGACACGGTGCACCGCACGCGTTGTGTGCGGCTGGACGCGCGCAAGACAATTTCGCCCCAGCGCCACACGATGATAAACATTTATTTATTAACCGTAAATATGGGAGTGCTTTGAGTCTAAAGAGAACGAGCAAGAGATATAGCGAGGTAAAACATCACAGAGGGAAGGAAGGTACTCAAACTTGGTGAAAATCCATTCAAATTCCGTCTTAAAGTGGCACTCTTCCTTGTAAGCGAAAAAAAACACGAGAAAATCTTGTGTCATTCAACGTCGAGGAAACTATTTAAAAGTAGATGCTGAAATTTTATAAACGCTCTCGAGGGTCTTCGCGTAGCACTTTTCAATGTGTGCTCTACGGGTGTATATTGCGCGCAAGTACATTCAAAGGACGATGAAAATGAAAAAGCGAGTCTAGAATCAGGGAGGAAAAAAATGTGTATGAAAGTATATAATGTACGAGCTCGAGGAGATAGATGTGAATTATTTTTCATTTTTCCTCGCCGCACGCGTACGTGTTTCTAAGGTTCTCTTCGTTAAAAGAATAATGCAGCCCTCCAAGCGTGTACATGATACCCCCCGTTGCGAGAGCAGTTATAACGCATGCAATTTTCCAACGCAGACAATAACGAAAAAAAAAAGAAGCAAAATCATATTTTCTGGTTATCTCTGGCAAAAAGCAACGCTTCTCTCAAGAGCCACGAGTGAAAGAGCGAGATAGAGAAGAGAGAGAGAGAGAGAGAGAGTCAGTTTCGCGAAAAACAATTCTCACTTTGGCGCGCGGCACGAGTGAGACATTCGAGCGAGTTCTTACTTGGGCATCCGCTTGGTACTCTGCCAATATAAAAGAGCTGAATTTTATTCGCGCGGCAAAAAAGCTCGCGTATCGGTGCAAGTACTGTCTGCGATACACTTGTTATACATGCACGAGGCACGGGCCAGCAGTAGCAGCGCACGCAACTATACTCGTCTGATTTATCGCTTCGCGGCAGTTAGAATCGACTAACTCTCGGACTAGTGCACTTAAAGGCATGCTCGAGTGCACCCCCGATGCAGCGGAATGAAGCGATATACCCCGAGAGCGAGCCTAATAAATTGCCCGAGCGAGAGACCTCCGCATCGCAGCGCCGAGAGCTGCACACGATATAATCTTATATGCTAAAGCGGATAGCTGCGTCCTGCCTGGCACATTCTTCGGGCGTGCGTATAGCGCCAACTATATGGCTCGGTAAAAGTGGATAAGCAGAGAGCCTTGATTATTTTGCTCACGTGACTAATAGCTACGTGCGTGGATACAAGTCGATCCTCGTCATTGAAATATATGGGTTTCGTTTCGCAGGACATGGACATGCTGCAGCTGTTCGCATCGCCGGCCGGCCGAGCCCTCATCGGCGGAAGCTCGAGCTCGCGCGCCGCCGGCGAGGATCGTCAGACCAAGCAGAGCCGATCGTCGACGTCCTCGCTGACGCGCGAGTCGGCCCTGTCGAAGCTCGTGGTCACGGCCGGCCCGTCGAGGGAGCCAGCCGGCAGCTTGAGCAGCCAGGGCAGCAACAACAGCAGCAGCTCGCTGCGCAGCAGGTTCACCCTGGGCAGCGGCAGCGCCAGCGCCCCGGCCTCGCCTCGGCAGCGCAAGAGCAGCACCGAGCTCTACAAGGAGGCCGTCGAGATTCTCGGCCTGACCTGCACGCTCAGCGACAGTTGCCGATGCATCGACTGCCAGGTGAAAATTGCTTACCTACCTTTTATCAATTTTCTCGAGACCGCCTCTAACACCGGAGCTTCGAGAGGGAGAGAAAGAGGCGCGTATAAGGTAACGACAAGCTCGTCGACGAGAGCTCGGTGTTCATTGATCGTCGAGTACTAGGAGAGAGAGGGCTGGAGTTAGCAGCTTTGTTCGGGGCGCGCGTATTGTGTGTAGCACCGCCGCGTGGCTGCGTCGGACGTGTACGTGTACGTGTGTCTGTACTGTGTACGCGGGTGAGAGGGAGCAGCATCGCGTCTGGGAATTTCAATTAGAGCTTGTTACTTCGTGCTTTACAAGCTAATGCGGCGAAAATTTCGTGCGGCTATGCACTGCTCTCGACGCATATAATGTATACAAACGCCCCGGCCGCGTACCTACCTACCCTATCTACCTTAGCGCAGCTTTGACGAGTATCGGATTACCGATTCTCAAATGAAATTATCAAAGAGAAATCCCCGAATGAACTTTTCCATCATTTCATTTTCGCATCATTTTCGGATTAAAACTACTACTTCGGATGCTGCTGCTGCTGCTGCTGTTGCTGATGCTGCTGTTCGTCTATAACCTGACGGCACACAACTTTTTCTGCTGCGTGGCGCAGCAACTTTTTCAAATCGTTAACATCAAAGTTCGCGTTGGGCGAAAAATAATTCAATCAGAAATTCACGAGAGTCTAATCGCCCGTTCGTGATAAACTTTTCCGTTCGCTCCATACCCCCCAACCACTCCTCAACACACACGCACAAAAAATGGAGCGGAAAATACCAATTTTCTCGCAAACGCGCGCGAAGCCTGTCATTCGCAGCGCCCAAAGTCTATAATCAAAAACCGATTTTTATATAGCTTATAATAAAAAAGCTCCTTTGCAAAAGATTGCGAGAAACGTATAAAGGAGAGCGAGCCGAAGATAAGCCTTTAATCGTCTGTATTTGATTTTTGCAGAGCAATTATTTCGACTACGAAGACGACTACGGAGACACGAGGACGGAACTGGCGGCGGGCACGCCCGTATTACTGGACCACGCGTTGACGCATCCGCTGACCTGTTCCATTCAGTAGCGACTGATTTAAACACGCGCATACGTACCATACGTAAACGTCGTGCTCATGATGTGTCAGTTTCAGCGACAAACAACCGAGACGGACAAGAGAGAGGTATAGAGAGAGAGAGATTGGAAATACAACTGGTTATGATGTGAAAGTGACCACCGCGCGCTATACGAGTGACGGACGTGCTCTCCACCAAGGATTATATATGCATCTTAATGTTGAAATGCTTTTCGAGGGCTGTTGATATACTTTTTTCTGTTTTAGTTTTATCGCGATGCACCAGGCAAAATAAAGTGTTATTAAATGCTATCAAGCGGCGCACGAAAATCTATTTTTTATGTCAAAAATCGGCTTAATATAAATTCAGTATATCGCGTCGACGCACATAGCGCGCAGCTTTTGATTGAATATTCAACGCGCAGATATATTGCCTAAAACTCGTTTGAAATTCCAATTTGAAAATTGTTATACTTCGATAAATCGATGTGTTTCGTTGTACAACTGCAAATATCTATAATTTGTTACAAATGGCCTTACCAGCCATGATAAAACAATTCAAAGTGAATAAAGGAAAGTGTAAAATAGTATATAAGAGTATAAATTAAGGAAAAAACAACTTTATGCATTAGTGCTCAAGGATTTTAGAGGGAAAAATCTTGAATTCGATCTACTTTTGTTTTACAAAAAAATTGCAAGAATCAAAAAAGACAACAACCTTTTTTTACCGTTTTTATGCAAGATATTTATAAAACGTGACGCTAATGCATATTAATAAGTATCATAATTATATTCTGCTCGTTATAAAAAATCATTTCCATAACTCATTCTCTGTAAAATTCACAAAAACAAATGCATCATATATACTATAAATTATTGTAATAAATGCAGAGTCACTCCTCCTATCTTAAGAATCTATTTCTCCATCTTGCTAATAAGCTATTATTCTCCAATAAAATTTTTTTAAACCATAAAAATCTTTCAATTTGATTCGACCTTAACCAATCCTGATTTTTCACATTCAGTCATCGTTTAACAAAGCTTACAATGAGACACTATATTAATCATTATCAGCTTCATCTTTTTACAGAACACACGTAGACAATAGTTTCGACAAAAACAAATTATAATGTTGAAACGTTAAGGTCGTACAACATCTCATTTATAAACAGGAGCTCATATATGTATCATCGGCGATTATATGATTGCGATCTTGCAAAAAAACAATTTTGTATTGAGTGGCTGTCTATGCAAAAAAATTTTCGTATTACACCTATTTGCAATTGTAAGTAATAGATTTACATGTGAAATAAATACGCATATTGAATTTAATAATTTCTACGTAAAAAAAGAATGATGAAAAACAATAAACGAACGAACAGGCCTGTGTATTGATTTAGTAATTGATGACCGTGCTGATTATCTTTACGCAAAGGTATGACATTTAGAAAAATCGACTAAAATTACAATAAGAAATGTCTTTTTAAGTCAATTTTTATTTGTTACGAATACTATACATATATAAATGATCATATATGATATATAATGCTACGTGTACACCTGAAAATTACCCTATAGGATGTCTTTTTGACTAAAAAATAAATGAATAAATAAATAAAAGATGAAAATTTGAAATTTGACACGGAAAGGTGAAGCTTAAGTGCCAAAAAGTTTAAAAAGATATACTTTATTAATATCAATACTATACCGTATGTATAACCATCGCATAAGAACTTGATCAAACAATGGAAGTATCTATTTAATATCTATTACGTATATGAGATAATTATTATACACATGTACTTGCCGAAAATTTCAAGATGTTAAAATTCTATGTACATAAATCTCTGAGAGACTGTGAAACTTTGGCACTTTAAAAACCATTAGCATACATTGCGCGTATGACATTATATGTATATACATGGCAATGATATTTCTACGGCGTAACAAGCGCAATGATAAGGTGAGCGACTTAGCTAAGGAAGCTGAAACTGCTCTAATATTTCTAGTCTCCTGCCTGAATGAAAAACTTCTGTTGAGAAACATCAAGTTGTACGACACGGTTGATTTAGGAGTTTAAATGATGATGCTTTCAATTATACAAATTCAAATGATATGTTCTGATGTTAAGTTTGAGATAATGTCATTCACGTTTCTCTCGTTATTACTGTTTTTTAAACGACTTAAAGAGATTTAACAAAATATAATTTGTACATGTTAATAATATGTAAGTGCTGCAAATGAACAAAAATTTGAATAAAAAGTTTATTAAAAACAAAACTTTCTGTGGTATTATTTATTGTTATGAAGCCTCATAAATATTTGTAAACTTTTTTATAATTTATTGCTAGTAACTATTGCATTTTATTGATTTTTAATTTCATCAATCACGAGACTATAAAACATTTTTTTATTGACCTCAAGCTGTCCTTTGTTTTAATGAAATATTGTTAATAAACGTTAAAGATTATTGAAAAGATTATTAAAAAGAAATAAAAACCATGTTTGTTTTTATATGATTATTCATTTCCGTAAAAAGTTTGGTCATTCATTTATTCATAAAGCTTTTCTATTGGTAAATAAATTTCTTAGTTTTTAACTTTTATTCTCAAAATGTTCAAAAAGTGAACTTTTCAAATTCGCAGAAAATAAAAGTTTACCCCTTAAACTGCACTAAATTCAATTTCATTGGGAATTTTAAATAATTGATTAGATTAAAAATGAACTTATCCTTCCCTTGCCCTACAGTAAATATTGATCGAAAGCGCAAACGCCGCAAACCAGGCTCACGCCATCTAACGAAGGTAACAAAGAAGATCGGTAAAAGCTTTTCGACCTATGATAAGAGGGGGAATATTCTACTTGCAGTAAAAGCTCAATTACGTCTACTAAAAAATAAAAAGAACAAGAGAAACTGATGTCATACCGACTGAAAAATGTTTACCAAACGTAGCGTCTACCGATATGTGTTACCCCTACATTACCAGTTTTTGGTACTTGTAGTTCCCTAAATTACACTCCATCACTCGAGCTCAAAATCATGCTTTGCGATCTGTACTAACAACTGCACGGGACAATGCACAATCAATAAAATTGCTTGCCTTTTTTGGTTTCCTGAAACATTTTACATTTTTAAAGAATATTCATTCATCGAAGTCCTATTGATTCACCGGGTCATTCTATATCCCATCTGAGTTGAGAATAAAATTTACACATGCAGTTAGGGTAGTCAATGAAGGAAACATTAGAAAACTCAAACGCTTGTTTCAATCAAGTTATCCAGTCAATTCGAATGCGAAGGCTCTTCCCAACAATTGCCAGCAGATGTATACATCTCTGAAAGTTAGGCAGAAGACGCTGGAAAGAGGAAAAAGTTCACTCTTCTTTTCACGCGATTATCTCAGGCTCTCGTTCGTTTCTCTCTCGGCGGAGATGTCACCGATCCGATACAGCGCGGGGCCGGAATCGCGCGATGAATACTTAAAAAACTTTTTCCTCGGATATACTAGTCGCGCATAAAGTATTGGATGCAGTGTGCTCGAGGGTCTGACGCATATAAGCGACGCTAAAGTGAGTTACGGCTCGTAGCTAGCCACCCCGTACGTGGCATCTGACGCCTCTCTTTCTCCCTCTCTCTCGATACGTCTTTAGCCAATTTTTTTCTATCTTTCTTTCTTCGATGCTAGTCAGACTTGTCGCTCTCTTGCCAGTCTACGATGTGACGGATTGGTCTTTTTTTTCGGCGCACCGAGCCGCACACATACACACACACACAAAGTTATTTATCGAGATCACTTTTATTTCGCTCACAGAAATTGTTTATAAATTCTTAATTGTTACGCATTCGGGGCGACCCTTTAGGTACGAAGAAACGAATAGTCTTCCAGATCGCAGAAGCAAAGAGAAAACTAGACGATAAACGGACTCGCTGCGAATAAAGAGATATGGGGAGAAAAAGGACTCGAGAGTATAAGACCTCGGAGCTTATCAATGATGCAGCTAAAGGAGATGTGTTGTTCGCTAGTTCAGGGGGCGATCTCTCGATCAAGACTGTACCAGGCAAATAATCACTATTTTCCGCTACTCTATATGTATACACGAAACAGTACAGCATTACAAGTGCCCGAAAATCGTGTCGAATCGGTGGAGATCATTTATTTACGAGGCCTTCGGTAATGAATCGCCAGGATCGCTCGTGGGGAGGCGCACGCTGCACAGACGACGGACGTGTCATCACCCGCTATACACGCTTTAACGTGAAATATTATTACGCCGAGCCGCTGGTATTATACACGTCCGCTCAAATTGAGATTGCACCGGGTGTATTGGTATTTTGACGGATCATTTTTTAAGACATCGATAGCGTCCTCTAATCGACGACCAAAAGGAATCGCTTTGCTACGTGCCGCGCACCGCAAGCCTTTCGCACCTTGAGAGGCGCCATTCATTTTATTCCGCTTGAGAAAGAGAGAGCGAGAGCGGGCGGCCGTCTTGCCCATTTGTTAAAAGGGGGGAAGCTTGACAACTCGCTGTCTTATTAGAGGACTTCTATGGCCTTTGGCCTGATAAATCGCTTTTTTCTTCTTTAGAAAAGCTCGAGCCAGCCGGCAAAATATACTTTACAGCATTGGCTCGTGCTAGCTGAAAAAAATGCACTTCGTTCTTACGCTCTTTAATATAATTCACGTCGTTTTTCAAACCCCCGAAAAAATTCATCTCTCTCTCTCTCTCTTTACTTCTGACTGAGAAGAAGAAAAAAAACAATTAAAATTAAATAATAAAATATTCCCGCGCTCGCGCTGTACACGCAATTCACGTTTTGCGGGCGCGCATATCGAAATTTACATATTGTGCGTAATATACACACATGCGTGCATTCAGCCAACTGGGCTCATGAAAAATTCACGTTTACACGCAATTCTTCAACGGACAACGCATACACATGTACGCGAACCGTGGACGCGCTCGCAAAAATGTTTAGAATTTATTTTCACCCGAGTTTTCGCGCGCGCACACATGCGTTGTTTCAGCCTGCACGTGCGTACATTCGGTGCCTGAAAATGAGCTCGATTCTTAATTGACTTAAGCTCGTGCGCGAGAAGCGTTTAATATTTTCACGGCATATTGTACGGACTGTAAGCTTGGCTAAACTTTTCATGTTTTGTATGTTTTCACGAATTTTCACACGAGCTATTCGTCATTTTATTTTCAGAGTGGCTTTTACATTTTTTGAGCTTAAAAGTTATACGGCATCGAATGTATTTGAAGTTGCGAATTTCAATGGCAAATTTGACCAATTTCTCTGGATGGTACGTATTTTATATGAAATTATAAAATGGAATATTTTTGGAATTTTTTAGGGCTACATCAGTCACAATAGCAAAATAAAGTAACGTCGGACTTCGCACGTAGTTTATTCGTACTCCCTTCATCGAATTGCTAAAAACTGTTGACGCATAATCCGTTGCCTCGCCTCCCTGATCTAAAATTCTATTAAGCGGCAAACAGTGACACACAAGCGAGAGAATAAAGAAAAAGGAAAAAAATAAAAAGCTCGCAGGCCGAAAAAGGCTCGCAGGACTCGCCGCGTGTAGTTTGGGGGAAAATGACATTTTTGTCCACGTGTTTAATCCGGTGAGACGTCGAGCTTTCGAGCTTTAATTATTGTTAGATTTCGAATTACTGACTGAAAAAGCTCCTGCCGCGAGCCAGCGCGTAATTACACTTCTATTCTCGTTATCTTTTTGCGAGATTTTTGACGAATTGAAATTCTGCGGGCCGACGCGCGTGCACGTGTGCGTAAAAATATAAGAGCTTTTTCCCATTCGTTGCATGTACGCCGCAAAATAGTCTCTCTCTCTCTCTCTCTCGCCGTGTGTTCGCGGTATCCGAATGCACATAAGGAAAAATACATGCGCGTGTATGTATAACAGACAGGACGGAGTACGAGCTCTGGCTTTCTCCTCTCCTTTTCCCGCTCTGTGTGCGTTAGTATTATTTACACTCTTTCGCGCTTGGCCATTTCGCATGTAAAAGCCCTTGCCGCATGCGAAGGCTGTCGCTTGCCTTTAGCCATATCAGACGCTTGAGCTGCACGTGTGTCTGTGTTAGTGTGTGGCGCGCCGTGCATCACAAATGTTTTATTCAAAATAGCTGCTGCACACGCCCTGAGAGCTCTCGAAGAAATTTTCGCAGGTTTATCGTAGGAAAAGAGAACGAACGAAGAAAATGTTCACTATAAGCGTGGTCTAGGAGTTTTGTGATTTTAAAAGCTCGATCCACAATCCATGCCCGCGAATAGAACAATATCGAACTTGCACGGCCTGGCATTTGGGTACGTCGAGCTCGAGAGTATTTACGTGTACATAGATATAGCAAAAAAGGCATGATGCATGTAAACGGTAGTATGTACAGTAGCCGCATGCAGGCAAGCAGGCAGGCAGGGCACAGCCAAGCCAAGCGGTCATACATTTGATATCCGTGAAAAGAGGGTTGGTCTCTGCGGGGCTGTGAATACTTTAATAGTCGTAAGGTGCGCGCGAGCGAGCGGCGGTGGCCGCATGTATTCTCGTCCCACGCGTATCGTATAATGTACCTAGAGCGTCGTAGATGGAGCGATCTGCGCAATTTCGAGGACGATGTTTGCGGATCCCAAGTATTTCATCCTACGCGGGTACCAAGCTGATTCTTCGATTCCCTGTAGCATGATGTATCGCGAGTTAATTCATAATTTTGCAAATAAAAAGCGAGTAAGTTTTTTTTCGTGCCCACAAATCATGGCGCATCAACGAGCCTCGTTGCGCTGCGAACTTCTCTCTATTACAGAGCAAAAGCGAGAGAGAGAGAGAGAGAGAGAGACCCATATCAGACTTGGCATAGGCACACACACACACGTATACATATACACACAAGCTCTAGCACACAGTGTAATAGACTCTGTGCAGACATTACGTCGCTCCACTCCTACGCGCGTATAAATACTAGCAATCTGTTAATCGTTCGGGTACTGTTGCTCGCTTGCTCGCGCGCCTGCGTACCTTGCTAAAAGCTATTAATCTTGCCCAGAATGCAATAACTGTCCGATCCATGTGCCTGTTCGCAACGAGCAGGCGCTGGCGCTATACCTATATAGCAAGTCTGTGCGATGCAGCTACGCTTGCCACCGCACCAACGGCGAGCTCTGGCTACGTCAGGATTCTCCAGCGGAGTCTACGGATTGTGTGAGAGAATGCGAGATTTCTATGTGTATAAGGGTTTATTTGCTACTGCTGCTGCTGCTGCTGCTGCTGCTGCTATCCTTGCAAGCTCGTACGTCGCCACAGTCTCTGCGAGCCTATATTGATTCGAGCCTCGGCCGTCACAAGGTACTTTGAAAAATTGCGCCGTGGATTTCGTGAATTTCGACGCCCGAGATACGCCCAAATGTCGACGCTACGTGTAGAGCAATATTACAATATATTTGACGCGACAAATTATTTGATGTATAACAAAGATTATTAAAATGAAAAAACAGGCAACGCGATGGGAGCGGTCCTTAAAAATATTTTTTCCTCTTTTCGTACCCTCCCCGTTTGGCTATATGTAAGCGTATGAAAACGCAAACAACGGATGGCAAATATATTGGACCTTTGAGAGAGAAAGAGAGAGAAAAAGAGCGGAACAGTTTGCTTAATTGCCGCAGTGCCAATTTTTGTTATTGCCTTTAGACCGCTCTAGTACATAAGCGCTCGGACATGAGTTATTTCCGATTTCAATTGACTATATTTATGCCGCCTCTGTGTAAGAGAGACCTTTTTACATAACGAATTTTTTCCCCCGCGTTTGTACGGCAGCGCAGAGGAAAATTGCGAATGAGAAAAAAGTATGCACACATGGTTTACAAATGGTAACAGCTTTTTATTAATAATAATAATAATAAATAATTGTTAATAATAATAATAATAATAATAAGGACATTATGATCAATGACATAGTAATATTTTTCTTATAGATCAGATAGCGAGGTCGATATAATTACAATAATTACATGACACCGGTAAAAGTTTTACAACAATGATAGTTTTTTTTCTCGTTTCGTAATTATAACGCATAGTAGTGACGAAGAAGTATAGGAAGAATAATTATGCGTGAAATTTTCTATTTGTAAACGTTTACTCGAGCGACGAGCCTTTGGTTCGCTGGTATCTTTGGTTAATGATTTTATTTTAAGTTCAATCCGTTCAAGACTTTTGCATATTTATAATCAATAGTTTTGCATCTTTTTTTGTATATATATTAAAGATTTAGCGTATTAACTTGATGTTTGTAATTACTCTATCGTACGAATTGGCATATAATATTTACAAGTGTGTATATTTTTGGTCACATTCGAATTAAGCTACGAGCCGAGTTTCGATTTTGTTTTTGTTTTTACACATCTAACATACACAAACGAACTAATTTTGCGTTGAATGAAAATTGTCAGCCCAATTAATCAATAATACAATATAAATAATTTGTCTAATTATTGTGTCTTAAGTATTAAATAACAACAAACAGAAAAAACCTTTCCAATAAATCGATTGCACTAATTGTAATTTACGAAGCTATACATGAAATTTTCTTACGATCCTACATTTGGATTCAATTTTCGTTATTTTTTGGATATTATCACACGATGTACAATAATGTATATAATTGCTATTATATCTATACATAATTTAATTTTTTTTGTTCATTTCTTAAACAGAGTGGCTGTGTGCGCACGTGCGATGAATTGACGATCAAAAGTTTACTTTAAATGTATAATTTATTACTTACAATGTTTAAAAGTCTTCAATTATAGGATACACGGTAGTGACTATATGTACAATTCAACCTATATTTATTTATAAATCCTCTAAAAAGTCAAAATGCTTCTGAAGTTGAAATGAAACGCGCGACTATCCCACCAAGTCGGAGATCCGTGGAAAAGCTCAGTGCAGCATGGCGGCCGCGGCTGCGGCGGCGGCGGCAGCGGAATTGTTGGCCGCAGCCGCGGCGACTACCACCGCGGCGGCAGCAGCGTTGGCGGCCGTCGACGACGATGTCAGGCCCTGCTGCTGTTGTTGCTGTTGCTGCTGCTGCTGCTGCTGCTGGGCCATGGCAGCCGTCGCCGCGGTCACACGGTGCACGCTGTTGGGTCCGGAACTCGCGCCGTTGGCTCCGCTGCTCGTCGGCGGCGGCCCGGCGATGTCGGCGTGCTGAGTCTCCCGATGCCTGCGCAGATCGACCTTGCGCTGGAAGGCCCGGCCGCAGAGCTCGCAGGCGAAGGGCTTGTAGCCGGTGTGCTTGCGCGAGTGCGTTATGAGATTGCTGCTCTGGGAGAAAGCTTTGCCGCAAACTTGACACTTGTGCGGTTTTTCGCCTGTAACACAGCAAGAAGACGGGCATGGCTTGAGTGAGACATTCGATATTATTATATATAGGGTATGATCGCAGCTGCGTAAGGGAGCTGCTGGTGCTCGCCTCGCAGGAGCTGATGTATAATGTATAAATTTAATAAAAATCATCGATCTCGCGCGAGTCAGAGGGCGAGCGAGAGAGATAGCGAGTCACTCGGCAAAAGCAGTGCGCGAAAGGGGGGTTAATTCGCTCGCGCTAGCTGCACGGAATCCAGGATTCGGGGCACGCCCGGTCAAGATTTGCAGCGTCGCGAAACCTGCGCGTACTCTCACACTCGCTGCTGTTCTCTGCACTCGCTTTCACTCGCTCACATACGTACACCGAGAACGAGGACGAAAACCAAGACGACGACGAGGACGACGACGACGATGAACACGAGGGAAAGGAATCTCAGCCCCCGAGCGCACGAGAGAGAGCCCGAAATATAGCAGTGAGGGGAAAAGAGAGCATCCTGATTGGTGGCCGGGGGCGGCTCCCAGAACTGCCGTAACCATGACTACGCTAAAATGAGACGAGAAAGACGCGCGCAAGCGGCGGCGCAAAGCGAGTGAGAGAGAGAGAGAGAGAAAGAGAGAAGCGCAAGCTCGGCTCGCTGAAAGAGCGAGAGAGAGCGAACCATTAGACTAAAGCTCGGAGCTTTTAATGGACTCGCCAACTTTAGTTTGAGAGTCTGCTCTGATGCTGCTCTTTCTGCTCTTTGTGCATCCCTCCGGCTTGCTGAAATGATTGTTATTTCTTTGCCCGTTAGTTTTTATTGCGCGCTAAAAAAAAAATAAACGAACCCTACTCGCCAAATTTCCAGCAAAAAAATACGACACTTCAATTAAAATCTAATCAAAGCGCTTTGAAGAAATGAAAATGCGCAAACGAGGCATCAATAAATAAAATAGGAGGACAAACTTTTCAGATTAAATCTATATTCTCGCACTCGCGTGTTATACGGGGTATGCGGGGGTGTGCGGCGATGAAATTCCAAGATCATAGCCGAGAGTCCAAGAATCGCCACATTCAGTCGCTATACGTGCTGCGTACTGTATATAAGCGGGGGATGATAAGAAGCGCCAGAAGCGAACAAGAGAGAGAAAACAAAATTTACGAGCTCGTAAAAATCAAGAAGCGCTTGGAGAGCCGAGCTTGGGCCCTCCCCATCTCATATGTAGCACATACATAGGCATGCACGTAGTCAGTTCACGTATTACCGTAGTTGACTCGCTCGCAAGCACAGGCACACTCATACGGACTCGCTAGACTAGGCTGCGCGCGCCGCAACTTATAAGGGAGTAAAAAAGGGTTGTTCTCGCCAGGTGAATCGAAAGATTTTTTCTCCCATCGCGCGCTCGCCTACTTTGGCGCTCAGACTGCAAGAGAGAGCTTTTAATTTACCATCAAAAATAAAATAAAGCATCAGAGGAGATGGTGGTCGCGCGCGCGCGCGCTCGCGTGTAAAAAGTTTTTTTTTCCAGCCAACTTTTTCGCTTATCCGCGAGCGCGCGCGCGCACCTGCACGAATATAAGAGAAATAAAAAAGGCAGTTAGGAAAGCGATCAAAGAAGCGTGAACGGAGCCGAGAGAGAAGCTGAAATTCTTTTCTACGCTCTCTTTTTTTTTAGCAACCCTCGAGCTCGCAAGATTTGCCGTTGTTTAATACAGTTTTAGAAAATGTGTGTGCGAAGGACGGGATCTGTACGCTCGTTTCGGAGCTCGCCCTCGACGCTGTTGGAGTATAAGGCGGCGATGTATATACGTGTAAGCGTGGTCGTATAATGGCGTCTTAAGTTTCCTCCTTCGGATGCGAATAGAGAGACCCTCTTATACTGTCGTCATTCATGCGCGCCAGGCGAAATGTAATTTTCACGCCTCTCCCTTTGTCAGCGGCGGCGGCAGCAGCAGTGCTCGGCAGGTATATATACACTTGCAGCCAGGGCAGAGATTAGCATATTCATCGAAAATTTATAGCGAGTAAAAGCTCGGGAAGCTTAATTATGACTGAGAGAACAAGCTATTGCTTCGCGATATTGCGGTAAGTTTTGCGTGCCACGATGCCTCGATGTATAGCGTCTTGGGACTCGGTATTAAGATCATTCATAAATATGTATTCCAGTCGTATCGAGATACACGTGTATGCGATCACGAGCGCACACGCACGCAAAACAAGCTGCACTGCATAGCCAGCGAGAGAGATAAAATCCAAACACGCTTCGAGTAAAAGTTTATTGAAAAATCGATCATCCAGCCGGAGCTGCTGAGAAAAGAAGAAGGTGGAGATTGCTGAAGAAGGGATGCGAGCTGCTGGTGGGAGGAGGAAGATTCCTAGAAGCACTATATAAAGCATTGATTTCTCTCTCTCTTTCTCTTTCTGTTGGAGAGGCTGGCCTCCAATCGCAAATCCCGCGAGAGGAGGAGAGGAGGTGTATATATGTACGCGAGGAGAGAGAGAGAGAGAGAAAGATACATCTCATATTTCAAGTCGAGGACAGCCGAGGATTTTCTCGAAGAAGAAGGAGCAGCGCCGTATCAATCAGTCTCAAGATCATCCATTCCCGCAAGGCTGAAATAGAGACGTCGACGTTTTTCACTCGTTGCCTGCTTTAGGATCGTCGAGTTTTACGCTGCTGCTGCTGTACACGCGATATCGACGTCGCGTCGCAGCACAGCACACGGAGCGAGGCCAACTCTATACTACTATACGACGGGACGGATGGAAAATTAATTTGTTGTGCAGCGCATCGACTCGCTCACGAGTGTCGAAATTCCCCTGGACGTTGTACGTTGCGTGTGTATACACACTGCAGCTCGAGTGAATTGAATGGCTACACGGCATCCCCGAGCGAGTCTCTCTTTATTATTGTATACAACGAAGCTCGACACAAGCTAGTTACACCCATAAGCTTTGGAAATACTGCATGCAAGCTCGTGCATTGCCTGCAATTTTAATCTTAAAAAGTGTGTCTTTGAAGGAAAGAATAAAAATCGTCGAAGCTCTACGATTCCGCAGCTATATATGTACTGCTACACCCGTTGCTCGTGTAACATCACACCTCTGCATCGGCTTTCTTCAAGCGCGCGAGAGAAGAAGAGAGAGAGATAGACTGAAATTTCCACTTTATTAACGCGAGGCATGTGGCAGGTTGCATAGTGTCGAAAAGTTTGCGGGAAGCTGCCTTCGTCTATATACACTGCTTACATACGATTGTGTACACACAACACGATATACAAGTACACAAGTATATATAAGCGAGGAAGGGATCTACGTGTGTATGCTTAGCCGTACATGAATCCTAGCGTATATTATACATGATGAGATATACACGCGACTTGGGGCGTCAAGTCAGTCGGAAACCTCTAATGGCTTTAGAGCACATCTCGGATACACGACCGCATATGTATACACACACGCAGGCGGAGCAGCAACACCTATACATAATGCAATAATCATGATCCGCCGCACATATCGCCCGGGATCTTATGTATGTGCGCAGTGCAGCAGTGCGGCTATACGAATATGTGTACACAGGCTCGCCTACATACGTATAATTTAACTAGAAAATCATGAGTTTTTTCTCCCTCTATGTGCTTTTCTCTCTTTCCTGCTCTCTCTCTCTCTCTTTTTCGTCTATTTAATATTTAACGCCGGAGACTAGGAGACCTTCGCGCGCGATATTATAACAACAGCATAGAGAGCAGAGCAGAGGCTTCTGCGGTTAGGTACATACACGTACGCTATATAACAAGCAAACTTTACTTTGCCACGTCGCAGCGATTGGACAGGTTGACTGTTTATCTTGAAAACAAAGTGGGGCGAGGGTCTGCCTATGCGGTATACGTGTGTGTGTGCATTCACGCTCGCGCCCGAGTACACATGCATATACCTAGGCATATAGCATTCAACGATAGAGAGAGAAAGAGAAATTATATAAACGAAAAATTCTCTTCGACAATCGTCGCATTGAAATATTTTTCTTTCATCCAGACTGCTCGAGTAATTTCATCCTTTTTTTTTTATATCATCATTCAACACGACTGGCGAAATCTCACCGCAATTCGGCACTTGCAGCAGCAGTGGCAGTCGCACACGTAGAGAGCGGCAGCAGGTCAGACTGCACTTGACTATATATACAAGCTCACACCCATGAGTTAGCAGGAGTTGGCAGCAGCAGCAACCCCTATACCCATTGCCTGGGCTGGAACGAGCTGCACTGTGCGCTACGAGTAATATTTACGCAGCTCTTATGCTCGCGCGCGCGCGCGCGTGCACAGGCCAAAAGCCACCTAGCTAATAATGATTTTACGCTGTCAGACTGGTCCCCAGGAGAATTCGCCAAGCAGCAGAAACCAAGCCCCCCACCTGCCGCGCAGCTCCCTTGTAATATAGCACATGGCCCATAGACGCGGCGCACGCACGCACGCAGGCACCATCGGCCTTGCCACCGTCGCTGGCCTTTTTTTTTGCTTTGCTTTTCCTTTTCAGTCTTTGTTTCCACATGTGCATGGGGGCTGTAGCAGCTATATACATACTACTTGTCCACGGACTCTGCACGCATCAGCGCTGCTCCTCTCATACGTTCTGATTGACTTTTATCTTTATCGCTCATATAAGCATTGTTTTATTGCTACGCTCGTCGCTGCTACTGATGCCGCTGTGGGGGCGATCTCGCTCCTGATCCATGTCCCGATAATTTCTCAGGAAAATTAACACGCACCCGCGCACACACATACCCCTGCTAGATTGGATTGATTTTTATTGAATATATCACATTCGGGTGTAACAATTTATGCGCGTCTGCCCTGCGCGTAATACACGTATGACCGCGTTTCTCCTGCATGACTTTTGTTCGGTTTCTGCTATATAGTATATTATTATATACTTCATCCACTCTCATTCCTCTTTGGACGAGTATCCTCGCGAGCGAGCGAACGAGCAAAAAGCGAGAAAAAGAGCTAAAAGACTCGTAATTAAAGAGACGACGCATCGTGCGGACAATGGCATTGTATATACGTCCTCGCGCGCATATAGCAAGCGACAATGGTCTGGAAAAAGCAACATACACACATATACCTACACCCACGCACACAATTCCCAGCTCGGACCTTACATCCCTTTGAATTTTTCATTTTCGCTTGAATAATGAATTAAATGTTCCGAGTGACCATGGCTTTGTGCACGTCGTTCGTGAGTGCGCGCGTGTATCGTCGAAGAAAGACACATCTCGGTAAAGAGAGAAAAGCTCGCTAGCGTGTATAGCGCGCAAGGGGGATGAGGGGGATGAATGGGGGGAAGCTCGTACGCGTGAGGTGATAATTTGATAAGACGTCGGATAGAGGGTTACCATGACAACCTATATCCTATATACAAGTTCCTCTTCTCGCTTCTGCTGCGCATGGCACACAGCTTCTTCCCTCAAGTCCTTTTTCCCGCCTCTGACTGTGCAGATACTACTGTGCTATACTACGGACGGACGGACGGAGCTAGGCATTCGGCTCGAGCGCTGAAATCCATCCTCGCAGTCCGAGTGTCAAGTGTCTCTTTGCGTTCTCCCGATAGACGGCTTTTTTCCTTTTTTTCCTCTTTTTTTTTCTTTATTCGCTCATTTCGATCTTCTTCTTTTGCTTCTTTTTTTCCCTTTTTTATTTTCTCTTACAACGGCAATGGCAGCAGTGCGCGAGACTGACGAGAGAGATGTGCACGCGGGAAAACTGCGATGTGCACGATTCAGCTTGGAGCGTCGTACGTGCTCGCAGCTGTGCAGAGCTTTTTTCCTCTCCCTCTCTCTCTCTCTCTTTTGCGAAAATGGCAACGAAAATTGCAAATTGCATAATGCAGCAAAAAAAAAAGGTGGAGAAAAAATTCGGAAGACGAGGACACTGCGTCGAGCGATCTTTGCAACGGCTAATCGGGCGCATCAATTGATTCCCACAGACAATTTGTCGGCAGTAAAAATCTATTTTGGTATTACACACGGGGGTACGCAACAGAAGCAGTAGCAGCAGCAGCAGAACTGCTCTTGTGCTTTATACGTGCGTGTGTCTGTGTGTATACATAGCAGAGAGAGAGCGAGAGAACGAAAAAGGGAGAGAAGAAGGATGGGCGCGAGCGAGCAAAAAGTTAGCAATCACCCCGAGGAAAAGACATTACGATTATTACAGCTGGGGTGGGGGCGCTCACTCGAGCTCAATCTCGTTGCATACGTGCTCTCCACATATATCTATACAGGCACGCATAACGTATGTATAGCAGGATTAACTTGTTCTCTTATATTACGAGAGAGCTGCACAAGTAGCTGCTGCTTCATAGCCTGCCAGAGTTTGGATTATTAATGACTCGAAATATCTCTCATCTCGTCACAATAAATACTGAAGAGAAAAGAGAGAATTTGGCACACACACATACAGATACTCACGCCGAGACTCGCAGAAACTCGACTTGTCTCGTTAATATTTCAGTCCAACAGTTTAGCCGTACGAATACACACGAGCTCGCGCACGGAAAAAGCGGCTGTGTAGCGAAGGACTCGTGTGTAGTGATCGATACACAAATATAGATATAGATAGAGACTCACCGGTGTGGATGTAGGTGTGCTTCTTCATGTCGCTTTTCTGGTGGAAGCGCTTGCCGCAGAACTGGCAGGGGTAGGGTCTCGTGTCCGAGTGTATGAGCAGGTGAGTGCTCAGGGTGCTCGAGCGCTTGAAGGCCTTGCCGCACTGCTTGCACTCGAAGACCTTCTCGGCCGAGTGGACGGCCCGATGCTGCGTCAGGCTGATCTCGTGGCCGAACGTCTTGTTGCACAGCTCGCAGGCGAACGGACGCTTGCCGTTGTGAGATCGCCTCGCGTGCACCTTCGGTTCCAAGAGACAAAGAAAGAGGAAATTAGGTCAACTGGCTCGGAGACTATCGTACAAGATAGCCAAAAACTGCAATTACTTCGAGGCCGTGGGGCGTGCTGAACATCTTGTCGCACTTGACGCAGCTGTAGACGTCGCCCAGCGGATGGGGATGGTGCAGACCGTGGGGCCCGTGGGCCGTCGGGTGCAGGCCCGGATGAGCCTGGCCGGGATGATGCACGCCCCTGAGCAGCGGGTGCAGGTGCGGCGGTATCAGGTGCTGGGGCAGCAGCTGCGGGTGCAGATACGAGAGCGGATGGTGCGCGTGGGCCAGGCCGCTCTGCAGATTCAGGGGCGAGTACACCAGGCCCGGACTGACGTTGCTGCTCTGCTGGCAGTGGGCCGACGGCGGATCCGGCCTCAGCAGGGCGCTCACGCTGAAACTGTCCCCCGATCTGTGAAATTTAATTTCGTACTCTTTTTGAATAATTGCAATATTACGGAGAATTAGTTTTTGGACCGAACAGATGACGCTATTGAGGTGATTAATTTCATCTAGTAAAACAAATTAAAAATCATTAGCTGATTTGTACCTAATTTCTCTAATTCACACTATTGTACGATATAATTCTTATATTGAGTGCAGATTTAATGTAAAATTAGACGTAATATTTTATGTAGTATTTTTACACAAAACATTCGTTGAAAAAAATGCCTCAGTATTGATTTATCTCTTTTTTTTACATAAACTGTACAAAGTGATCAGTACACAGTATTAATATTGCAAACATGAACAACAAAAATTCAATTTTAAACGAAAATTTCAACACTGTTTGAAAATGAATATTTCAATACTACTATAGTTTTTACGTTAATGGCTTGACAAATGTATGAAAAATCAATAAAAACTAAAACCAGATTTCACCACTAGAGTGCGAGTACCTGTATTTATAAACCTGCAAGTGACAAAGTTAACGAAATTGTATAAGTCAAAGCCAGGTTTTAACAAAATTTACCGCTGAAAAATTGAATGGTAACAGACGCGTTAGAATGATTCACAGATCAAGCCTTGACATACCTTCTAGGTGGGTTGGTCGAGGTGCTTCTCGTGAGAGCAGGCGGCGAGGGCGGAGAGGCCGATCTCGGCGGGCTGGAACCATCGCGCTCGTCCTCGTCGCCGACTTCCTCGACGTCGACGTCGATCTCCTCGTCGTCGACGTCCACCTCGGTGTCCTGGTGATCGGTGCGCGGCGAGTCCGGACACGGCGAGTGCGACAGCGACCTCCGAGGACTTCTCGACAGCGGCGAACCGACCAGTCTTCCGACTCCGAACGACAGGCGATCTGTAAAAGTCGTTTAATTTTGCCGGTGTACAAAGAGAACGGGAGAAGAACGAAATAAAATAGAAAGAAAAAAGAGGAAAAGAGCATCTCCTTTGGCCTCGATAGCGGCAGCAGCAGCGTGCGCCGCAACACAATGAGATTTGAGTCACGTAACGTACATCTTTTTCCCGAAGCTGCTGCTGCTGCTGCTGCTGCGGGGAAGCTTGTCGGCGAGCTAACGAGCTCTCGAGCAAAAGAAAGTCGGAAAATCTTGAAGGCGTATTCGCGTATATACAGCTCCAAATTGTATACGGTATATATATACGCTCGAGCTTTAATCTCGAGAAAAATATATATAAGATAAAAAGCAGCTCTCGCCTTCAATCGAGATTTATATATGATAAATTGAAAAATCAGTAGCTTACGGCGAAATTCAATATGCTTATGGCTGTATATGTAGCGAAAGAGAGAGAGAGAGAGAGAGAGAGAGAGAGAGCCCCTTGGACGCCAATCCATGGCATATAACAATCGAGTAGTAGGTGAGATCGTGCGTGCGAATCAAGTGCGTGCTCTATATTATATTGTAATATAGGCGAGCAATATATATAAGTAATATCGCGTATTCATACACGACAATGCGTCTCAGCCCGCAGAATATGAGTGAGAAATTTAAGTGCGAAGCTCTTGGGTTATTGGCGTGCACGCGGCGGCGTCGAGTCGAGCATCGAGATCGGCCTGCACTTGCCCATGCGCGCTTAGATTTCTTCCATATAGCATCGTGATTTATACGCGTATACTCTTTCATTCTCTCGCCTGTACAATTGATTCGTATAATACAGTATATGCGTATAACCATCTGGTATTGCACGAGAGCAATTCGGGATCCCTTCCTCCCTGCCCCCCGATGGAATATCTCGCGCGCGAGCTGCCGGCCTGATCGTATACATTCGCATATTATATTTATAATCTGGCATATACGCGCGGTCACGTGCCGCTGCTGCTGCTGCTGTACTAGGCTATATTATTATTATGTATACAGTGTATAACCGTAGGCAGTGACGCGTCAACTATGGAGACACGACTACGAGAAGACTAATCGCGTTTTTCAAAACTCGCAGAAGAGCACGCGCTCGAGTGTCCGATGTGTATATGTGTGTGTGTGTGTATCGCGCATATATCGTGTGCACCCCGTGTATGTCTATATAATAGCCACAATGCTCCGTATAAGGCTATAAGCTCCAACCCGATATTATGAGTCTTGATCGATTTCCCATTATTATTATCATCGTCGCAGCCCAGCACTCGTATAGTCACAAGTGCATAATGCGATTATCTTCTTACATGCGCAAAGATCGAAGCAGCATAGATACGGATCTTATACGGGGTTGTAATGCGGAAATCCGAAGCTTGCGGATAATCATTAGGCCGCGCTTCTTTATGAATACGAAAAATCAGCGAATTATACCTTCCTTTTGGGCCCCTCGACGAGAGCGACAAATCTAAACGTTTCACTTGCCTCATACTTACGACTCACGGAGTTTCTCGCGCGCGACGAATAACATCGTGTAAATAGCATGCACTGCTGCTGCTGCTAAAACGCGGCGTAAAACGACCTCCCCGCGGACATATGACAAAATAATCCGCACGCACGCACTTGCATGCTCTCGAGGTTCGCTCGCTCGCCACTTAGTCTCACTTCATCTCAAATCAAACAACTCGTAAAACTCCTCGGCTCTTATTCTAACTATAGATACACATTTGCACGAACTGGCTTGTGTGTGTGTGTGTGTGTATGTTATATACCGGCAAAGTGCAGACATTGCGCGTCTGCGGCGTCGCATGGGGTCTGGCGCGCGAGAGCTAAAAAAAGTGCGCCTGGGAAAAGGGCTCGACAGGCGCGAGCGAGAAAAAAAAGAAAAGCACATGAGCGATGCGATGACTGCTCGAAAGACAGCGAGAGATCTGCGAGCGGCGTATATAAGTATTATCCTATATGCGTGTATTTGCACGAGAGACAGATGGGCGCCTCTGCTGCTGATGCTGCTGTTGAAACTGCCTATGGTCTCGCACAAAAAATACATAACGTCTTCATGAGAGCGAATTCCTATATTGTATGCGCTGAAAAACGCACTGAAATCTACGCCTATACGTATTATCAAGTTGCGCGATTCAAGCGTTGCAATTCCTCCTTCGATAATTCGCAGCTACATTTCATTGTAGTTTATTATGAGCATAATGCCCATAGACTCATTTATATAGGCCATAAATTTGGCGCGCGAGCTGATGGATTCACCCGCACCTTTGATTAAAATGTAAAGTGGCCTATAGAGAGATAGCGAGAGAGAGAGAGAGAGAGAGAGAGAGAGAGAGCATAAAAAAAAGAAAGTCGTTGTCATCACATCGTATCAATCAAAAGTTCGTCCGCAATAATCTTTCGCGCCGCTAATGTACCACCTAGCTTCGCACACATACACATAATAATGGCTCTTATAAATCGTAGCTCGTATATATATAACATAATAAGATATAAGATATCCTCGCGTGTATGAGGGCACATTTTAAACTCGCCGCGTACCCGCACGAAATTCCAGATTTCGAAAGAAGATGGTTAACTTGAGGCTACGTATTATGGCTCGAGCGATCGCAGATTGTTCAAAGCACGCATCGCATCGCTTCGCAACGCAGTAGCAACAGCAGCAGCGGAGAACTCCGCAAGCGCAAGAGATTAATAAAGGAAGGCCGTATAAGCAAGCTCGAGTGGGGGAGGACAGTAGTAGCAGCAGCAGCAGCAATTAGATCGAGTTAACGGAATAACTTTAATCTTGTGCCGTCTAAGATGCGCTGCAGGAGCGTTTATATTGTGTGCAGCAGCTCTCGCTCGACGATTCGTCGTCGTCGTCGCTATTATCAGACGAGAAAGACCCTTCCGATGGGAGGATTTTTTATTCATACCGAGCCTGCGCCACGCTGAATTCGCTCGCGTAATGGCCGCGGCTTCGTGTCCCCCGGCAATTAAATTTTAAATAGCCGACTAATCAAACCTGCGCGTCGATCGCCCGAACTAGCTTCGCGAATATGAGTACAAAACGATACACGAGCTTTCAGACAACAAAAAATCCCAAAGCTCGAGCGAGCGAGCCACGGATCTCGAGGTATATAAGTATACGTAGGCGTTGACTCTTGATCGCAGCGCTCGAGCTTTTTTTGTTTACCAATTGAGCCGAAGAATCGTAATGGCGATCAGTCTCTCGCGTCGACCCACTCTCCACAAGCGACTATCCTATTCTTTTATAGCAACAATCAAGTCTTCCGTGCGCGCGGCGATCGCAACTGCAACGGCAGCGGCGGCTCTTTTGTAGCGCAGCACGAGTGCGCGCGTGTACGAGCTTATCTTCGAATTAGTCCTGAACGCATATACGCCTTTTATACATATCTATATATACATATAAAAACGCATATATACGAGTGTGCATATGTGTGTACACATATATAAAGTGGGCTTCCTCATTATGGCAGGCGCTCGGGACGACTGATTCGATTAGAGAAATCGCAGCCTCTTGCTGACGCGCTGCTCTGTGTCGTGCTTGCGTCGCATCGGCCGCGTCGAGAGGAAGTTTACGTTTTACTTATTCGTTGAAAAAAAGATTTACCAAAAAAAAAGAAGAGAGAGAAAGAGGAAAGCGAACGATGGTTACTTTACCTGGATCTGATTTTGGAAAAGGTGACAGATTTGTGACGGCGTCGTTGGCGTTGATGAAGGGCGCCCATAATCTTGGAAACATCAATCGCACGTCGCAGCCTGTTTATAGCAGCAACAACAAAGTAAAGAGACGGAAATTATTCATTGTAATTGATAGCAATTATCACTCTTTTACGAGGAGACGAGAGGAGGAAAAAAATAAAGGAGTAGAAGAAGGGTCAATCTGGCATGGTAAGTTATATAAAAGACTTTTACAGAGAACTTAGATGAATTACGTATTCTCCGTACGTAGCGACGATTTACTATGCTATATATGTGTTTGTGTGTGTGCGTGCACGCGCAGACGTACGCACGCACACAGACACGGATCTGCCTGCGAAAAAAGAGAGACGAGCGTCTTAATTTGAAAGAAGAAGAGGAGGATTTCCTCCTATTTTTCTCTTCTTTTTTCGGTGCTTTGTTACTCGGCGCGAGCTTTGCTGCCAGCCTGGCGCTCGCGCGTTTATCTCATTTACTTTTATTTTTTTCAATTCTTCTAAAACAACTACATAGCCCAGCCGCCCGTTCGCAAATACACATTGTAGTAGACGTGCGCCGGTTCGGTCGTGCAAAAAAAAAAACAGGAGAAGAGGAAATAAAATAATAAAGCCTCGAACCACACCTTTTTTCAACATTTCTTAATCCCCGAGTTATATCGCGAGCCCGAGATCAATATAATCGCGCGCGGCGACCCGATAAGCTATTACATGCATCGCACCGGCGAAACTTATCTCGAGCTCGCTCGACGTTTTCTTGCAAGGATTATCAGGAATAAATGCGCGTCGCTTATTTCCCCGTATACATGTAATGTGTGCGAGAACAAGATAACGCCGCGCTGCCTGCGAGCTCGCGCCCGACCGTCTTTTGGCGAATTGTACGCGCGCGAGCCAAGACTGCATGTATCTCCGTGTCTGCGCGCGCGTGTGTGTGTGTGTGTGTATACACCGAGAGTCGTATAAATCAGGCACGAAAAGAGATGATAAAGGAGATTACGTCCGCGACTCGAATCAATTTGAAGCGCGAGAGAGGATTTATAATTGTGATGCATGTTTAATTAATCTAACGCCGAGAGTTGACTTTGAATTTTGATTTACGCAGTGCAGCGTGTACACTGCCTGTATCGCATTAATTAACAAAAACAAACGCGAGAGTATATTGAATATGTGTCGATCGACGCTCGCGATTTCCTAATCGCGCTTAATCTTTCGTTATTATATTACACGCATTGATCTTATCCTGGGCAAATTGTGCCGATAAGTTGAGTATACAATAATTTCCTTTTTCCAGATCTTTTTCTCTCGAAAGAATACGCACGAAAAGAGGATCCGCGCGCCAAGAAGAAAAAAAGTTGAAAAAAAAAACTATAAATCAAACGTCGAGCTCGATGGGATCGTAAAGCGTTAAAGTAATTTCGGTAAATGCGTATATATTATATGGCAAGTGTCAATCATGCGATACATTATACGGCACGTAAAAGTGGCCAGTCGCGTACGGGGCAGTATGCGATAGTAAGCACCGAGGGCATTTATTATTGCGTTAACCTATTAGCCTGATTAGACAACGACAGCGACGAGCGTCTGATATATCCCTAGACATAGGTAGGCATCCCTTATACATGACCGTGTGCCGTGCTATACACTCGATCCCGATGTGCGTGCGTATATTTGCTGGCTCACCTGTTGAACCGCTAATATATACACGCAATAACGAGCACACACCTATACACGTACGCACACATTCGCAAACTGACCAACTGTGTATGCGTATATAACTTGTCATCCTTGCGTGACAAAAGCTCCGAGCTCCCGAGGTAATGCACACCTCGGCCACAGTTTATATGCTCAAATACAAAGAGGAGCTTGCAGAAGAGATTATATCGTCGAAAAATGTATATTTTTAATGTAATTGTGAGGGCGTCTCGATTGGCATATACACAGCGAGAATCCGAGTAATTATAGGTCAAGAGTGGGCGAGCGCGCGTACGCATCTCTCTTTCGCGTACAGGTGTCCATGTACACACTGCGCCCCGAGTGTACCGTACCGTATACGCGTGCGTGCAATTGCACTTTGATGCAGGTCCGTCGACGTAATAACGGGCTATCGATGACAGACGAGGGGATCGCATCGAGCTATACGCGTACAGCCTATACAGTTTAGGGAATCGAGATGCAAGACCGGAAAAACGAGCTAAAATAAATATAGCGGTGCCTCGAGCTTTACGCGACGACATATAGAAATTGAAATTCAGAGTATTACAATAACGAGAGAAGGAAATAAAAAAGAAATCAGACTTTGTCACGCGACTTTACGCGGGAATGCGCAATAAATCGCGCGATTGCACACGACGGATTTTCCGATCAAAGGATGGATTATTAATGTCATCGTTATCAATTTAATACTACTATTGCACTTTAATGCAGCGTATAAAATCAGACTTTCAATGAGTTCATCGAAGCGCGCCAGATAATTATTATATCGAAAAAGTGCGAGGAAAAAATAGAAGAAAAAGAAGAGGACCAAAAGGTAAAAGAGTGGCTAGTAGCGTCGGGGAAAAAGCTCACCCTCTGCGTCGGCAGCTTGCAGTCTCGTGCCTCCGTCGACCACCTGCAGCAAGCTCGTGTTCTCGTTGTTGTTCGTCTCTGGCTGCTGCTGCTGCCGTTGTTGCTGCTGTTGCTGCTGCTGCTGCTGCTTCTGATGACAGTTGGAGGCCGCGATCACGTCCTGCGGGTGAGCTTGCAAGCTCGCGAGCTGCTTGGGCTTGACGAGCCTGAAGGCCGAGGCCTCGGCGACGCCGCGCCGCGAAAAGTCCAATGGCCCGACACCAGATACTTGCTGCACCTCCATCATTTTACACAGAACGAGGGACCACCAAAATGTCCAGTACAAAATACAAAATCAACAAGATCAACGAACGGACAGAACCAAAAAAATTGCGCACACTTTATATATTGAACGTATAGGGATATTCGCTCTTATCGTCGCTCGCGTCGGATTGTCATCGCGCTCTCGGGCGCGCGGGCGATACGGCGACGCACGTGGTAACGAAGAGACTGCGGCCTGGCTCGGCGCTTTTTTGCCGATGAAGCTATCTGCCTAGCAGAATATGCGACGGCAGCAGACGACGGCGACGCTGCTGGAGAGCGAGCGAGCAAAAGAGAGAGAAGCAGACAGCGAGAGAGAGAGAGAAAAACCCCGCCCACTCCAGGCGAGCCACGCCCTCGACCGCTCGAGAGATCCGCCACCCCCCAGCGCCGTCCCATATCGTAATTGGTTCGAGTTTTGCTTGGGCATGCCAGCGACCGACTGCACTGCGATATATAAAACGGGGTGGGGGGTGAGAAACCACTCCGATGCACGGATTCTATATAGCTCGGGCGTACGAGAGAGCGAGACGAAGAGAGTATACGAGAGAGAGAGAGGAACGTCTTGCAAGAGTCCGAGTAGACGTTCTGATTGATATTTGCCCGATGAGAGTGAGCGAGAGAGAAGGAAAAAACTGGACTCATAGATACATACACACGTGTAAAAATTGATATGTGTGTGGAAAAGCGAAGCTCGATATTGATTTAATGGAATAATAAAATCGAGCGATAGCCGCTGTACTTGCACTCGCTCCAACGCTTACTACATATTATTATACGTATCGTGTACTATATATTTCGTAAAAAAGAAAAATCAATGGCGTATTTGCAGTTCGTCGGCATTATAAAATTTTATCTCTCTCGCAGAAAAGCCAACTCGTATGGGCTTAAGCCTCGCGCCGTCGGTATCACGACAAATTTTTCGATAAGTGTATATAAACACGTACTCGCTCGCCTTTATAGTTAACGGCGATTTTATCGTGCACGCGAGCCGTCCTTGTGCGCGGATCGAGCTGCTCATGTACAGCACACATACACACACATGCACACACTAATTCGAGCTCCGACGCAGTCCGCGCTCGAGTACGCAGTTAGATATATATATACGTATACGCAGCTGATGACGTTTAACGCGCGCAAAACGTGTCGGAGGATTTTATGTTTTCTCAGGAAATTGCGCGCAGCTCTGCGCAAATCTGCGAGTTCGTGCCCGCGCACGCACGAGTGCAATTGCGGCGGTGGCGGCGTCGGCGGCTACGCGCGTACACCGAGTCGAGCTTTTGCCATCGATTTTCTTTTCCCGTGTGCGAAAAAGTCGAGCGAAAAATTTCTCGCTAAATGAAATCGAATCAGATTTTCGGGAATTCAGCTATCGCCATTGCTCCAGAGCAAGTCTCCGCTGAGAATTGCCAGAGCTTTTGTCGGGCTGACGCTGCAAAGCGAAATACGCGTTTATACACATTCCAGGCTGCAAATCCGTCCAACCACGGATATATGTACGTAAATTTAAAACTCGATTATCTGTCATGATTTGACGTCGAAGGCTGCCACTGCCGCGATGACACATTTCGCGCAATCGTTGTGCCGCACACAACACGCACAAGCGGACGCGCGAAAAAAAAGTTCAGATCAATTGAAACTAATCCTCGTCGCGATCGCCGCCATATACGAGAATCCTCGCGCGCCTATTTTAGTACTGCGACAATTTGATGAAATCGTAATCTTAATTGGCGCGTATTGTGGTACGTACTGCACACGTCCAGCCGAGCCGACCAGATGATGGCGATGCGAGCTAGTTTTTTTTCTCTCTCTTTCTCTCTTTCCCCGCGTGTAGCATCATGCGGGGGCAGGTATTGCGCACACGGCCTGTGCCACCGATATAATACACGAGTCGGCTCGCCGCACGCGTCCACTTTTCGCTCCGCTATTGACTTTAATAATGTATCAAATGAGTCACAATTGATCGCGGTGCGGGTGGCACGGATCGCCTCGATCGAGTCCGCAAGGAGCGATGTGCACACCCACACACAACACACGATGATCGGCACAGATAATAATTGCCGTATTTGCCTTTTTAGCGCAAAATTTACAAAAACAGTTGCTGACTGTATGCGGGTTTGCGGGATTACAATCTACGAAAGATTTGGCAAAATTAAAGGCTTTTTCTCGTTTCAATTATTGCAAAGCCTTTGGGCGTGCGGCTTATCTCGCGTACATCGATGACTCGTTACATATAGACTTAAATTCGAAGGTTGAAAGGAAAGAGAAAAAGAAAAGAAGCGATAAAGGCTAAACGCCGAGTCGATAATAAAAAAAATGTGTAATACTTATTATTGTGCAACAGACAAATCGCGAAGAAAAACACGATATGTATATTATACATTTATGAAACGTCGAGCTCTCGAATTTACTGGCATATGGTCCTGCCTGCGACGCAGAAATATAGGGCGGGTGGACTGCTACTGTGTATACACACGAGTCCTTCAATTTTCTCGGGGTACATTTTAATATTCTCAAATTTACTGCTTTGTTTGCATCGATTATCGAGACGTCGTGGGAGACATTCGAATACGTTTATCATATTTTCAATGTAGTCCACGTCGTTTCGAACGAACTCAAAAATCATCCTGAATTGAGCGACAGCAGCAGCAGCAGCACTCAACCAATGTAAATAAATCTTACCTCGACACTTATATTAAACGAACGCGATATCCTGCGAAGAGCGATAACCGCGAAATTAGCTGGATTCGGTGGATTATTTGGCAGCGTCGAATAAGGCGCACAATAAGGTCGGCCGCTGCAAAATCCTCGGAGAAAAGTCGATGAAGCGCATCGCTCATTTGTCTCTTTCTCTGCAGTAGCAGTGGCGAGTCCATCGCTCGCACACGTGGGGATCCCTACACAGTACAGCCTATATACAGAACATACGTATATACGTATCCAAACATATGGAGAAATACTGAGCAGCGTAGTCTGCGTAACCCCTGCCTCTGCGATGGGCTTGATATATATTTAGGGCTGGATATTCATTAGCAGTCGGGTGCGGGTGATGAACTGCAAGCCGAGCCGAGGTAGACTTTTCGGCCGATTAAAGGTTGCGCGTGGCCTCTATCGACAATATATATGCTCTGTGTGCCATACACACCGGAGCCTATATGGCGCGATGATCCATTTTCAATACGCTTTAACTTTTGCTGCGCTGTTTGTGCGAGCGAGTGCTGCGGAGCTCGGAAGCCGCGTGCACACGGACAACAAGATCGACGACGATCGTCGCAATATATATCTGCGGTGGCACGTGCTACGAGTTAAAGGTTTCGTCGGGGCCGCTACAGCCGCCGCACAGCAGCAGCTCTAAACAAAGCCACCGATCATCGCGAATATCCGGTCCAGTTAAAAAATATACCAATGTACGTATTCACTGATTGGGCTTGGCGCCGTGGGGCAGGCAGCGTACGGCGCGCCGGAATTAAAACGATGATTGCTCGTGTCGCGCGAGAGAGTCTCCGTCGACTCTTGGCTGCAGTATTATACGTTTTTTTTTGCGCGATACGCGTGTAGAAAGACGAGCGCGCGTCGAGCGACCCGCATCTACCATTTGGCCCTGGCTCCACTGCTGTATCAGCGCTATTATACGCGTATACAGCAGCACGAACACGCGTTTGAATCAATTTCGCGTTGGAACATGACGAATCGAAAAAATAGCGCATATAGAATGAAATTATCATCCCCCTTTTTTCTCGTATGCGTGCTCGCGTATACTCTCGAGTTCAAAGGACCGTTTGGATTTCGGCGCTTTGAGCTCGATGTCAGACATTAGTCTATTGGTTTGTATCCTTTCGATGTATATAACGCTCCAATAATCGCAGCGGCTCGGGTTGACACAAAGCGAACAAGACGAGAAAAGAGCAGTTGCTACCGGGCACAAAAATTTGAATCTGCAACGTCGTCGTCGTCCCATAATATGCCGCCGCCGCCACCGCCGCTGCTACTGCTGTGCGACCGAGTACGAAGAATAAGAGAGAAGGAAAAGGTTATATGCACGAGCGAATGCGTTTTAGCCTTTGATAGCCTCGACGCTCGAGAAATTATCAATTCAAATGAGCTACCTCCGACGAGCTCGTTTGCGGGTTAAACGTTTGATCTGGCCATCGCCCCGGGCTCGGCGCAGTATATGCTACGCACAGCAGCAGCAGCAGCCTATACCTACCGTGCATGCATATAGTCGACCGTTTATAGTATCAAGTACGGCGGAGCCGAGCTACTACTACTACTACTACCACTACTACCACCACCGGCACTACTGCTGCTACGTCAACCTTTAGTGCCGAGCTTTTGCCGGGCTCTGCAGGGAATTTCTATATGGCAACTTACGTACGCTGCGGCTCTGCGTATTATATGCAAAGACGAGAATGGAGAAAAGCTTGGCGAATCGAATTGTTTTTTTTTATATCTTCTGGAATCGTTCGCTAGCTTCTCGGAGGAGCCTAAGTCGTATCAAAAAGCTCTCGATATTTCGCAAGTGCGCGCTGCTGCGTACAATCTCGGAGCTACGTATGGACTGCGGTGCAGGATATCCGCGCCGTCCTGGCGTCGCAAATTATCTCTCGCGCGTAATAGGCGCCCGGGCAAAGTTAGTTTAGGCGCGTTAAGGGCCGTGATCGCACCTGAGACCTCGACTATGCGGCTGCAGCCTCGAGAAGCGTCGAGCGCGTTAACGGCTTAAAAGCTTTCGGCCCTTATAGCCGTGCGCGCCGCAGCTGATTCATCGCGCGGCTAATAAAATCGTAAACGAGCAAACTGATTCGATATTCATCGGTCTGACGCTGCTGGCATTAATAATCGTAAAACGACGGGCGCGCGCGCGCGAGATATAGTGGAAGGTCATCGATGGACGATGCCACCACGAAGACGACGTATACACGAATTCATTCGAGTCAATCAAACTCTACTCTCTCTCTCGCTCTTCGAGATAGGTTCAATCGCGGTCATGCCGCACTTCCTCGGGCTTGGCTGCTGCTGCTGCTGCTGTCAATGCAGCGGCGACGCTCATTAATAGTCCGCAACTGGCGACAATCACAACAATCGCTCAACGTAGCGCGGCTCGAGCGAGCCGTAGCGGTATTCTCTTAGTAATAATCGAAACAATTCATGCGCAGTTACAGCAGCAGCAGCAGCAGCTGGTTTTTATTGGATTAGATTTCGTTTTGCGATTTGCGATCATCGCGTCCGTTGAAGCTTCGCTCTCGCGTTAACCGAGCAAAGCAGCAGCAGCTTAGTTCCGAGAAGGGCAAATTATTCCTGATTCGATTCGAGTTGCGGGCCCAGCTTTATGATTACCTTGTTGAAATTAAAAGTCACAGCACACAGCATACACAGAAGCTCGCGCCCATATTTGCCAAGCAATCAAGCTCGAATCATTAACCCCTCACCTATAGGCGCGAGCCCCTGCAGCAGCCTCCCTTCCTCGTGCTCTCTCTCTTACTCGCACTCGCAGTGTACGTGTGTATGTGTGCACGTTAATCAGGGGTAGTGAGTGGCAAACAGGGGCGCGGTGCGGTACGTATATTATAACCAGAGGTTACGCGCATCAGTGCGGAAAGGAATCCAAAGGGGGATACACTTTATATGCACGTGTGACGCTGGACACACACACACACACACACACACACACACACACACATACACACACACTCGCACGCGCGAAGCGTATAACGCAGAGTCGACATGAAAATTGTATGTGGCACTCGCGCCCGGAGAGTACCCGAGCTTTTATAATTAATTTATCTAATAGACCTGCGAGGACAAAGTGTGACTACTGCTGTCCGCGCCGAGCAGACCGAGAAGCTTGCTGTACACCACGAGGTCGTTTAGTGAAATATCATATTTTTACGTCTCAGGATTAGATTTCAATCGTAATGTAATGAAGTTTTCGGCTCGTCATGGATGCGTATACAGACGCACCGATCCAATTAAAGTATTTGTCTCTCACGAGTATCGCTCCGCCATTCTCTTGCTCAATCTACTGTATGGCGCGCAAAAACCATAAATGGCTAAGTGCATGCATACATGAAATGAGTTTTATTAGGCGCGCATGTGACTTTTCCCATAAAGGAGCTGCTGCAGGATTCGGCACTGACTGGGCTCCCTTTTATTTGATTACGAGCAATTAAGAGGCTAGACAGCGAACGTATTCGAATCGCGACTGGACGACAGTATAAAGCGGCGGTCGGTGGCGACGTAGTGCACAAGGCAAAGCCGGCGATCGTGCTATACATTGTTTGCTTGGCTGCGCGGCTCGTCGACGGCCACCGCCGCTCGTGACTTGTATTATTTGTATTTCGCAGATCGCAAGCTCGTGTATTACAGCCTTTTGATTTATCGCGAATCGAATCGGCGCAGATCTAGAGGCGCGAGTGACATTATTACTTTCCCTGACTTTTTGCCTTTTTCTTCGTATATTATACGGGAGCTAGACGACTTTAGTTTCTCGTAACAGTGATGTAAGTATTACGAATTCACTCCTTGAAGATGAATAAGAACGGATAGAGAGAGAGAGAAGCAAAGCAAGCCAAGCGAAAGCAGCGAAAATAAAAAAGAATAAACCCACAAGCTGCTTTAATACACATAGCCAGAAATAAAATTTCCCACCGTTCTCTCACTCTGCTACTTCCCTTTTTACGACCTAAAAGATTAACTATCTCGGAAAGCTTGAAAGAAGCGCGCGCAGAATGAGACCGAGAGAGGGAGGCAGAGGCAGAGCGAGAAGTGCGCAGAAGCTTAAAAAAAAGACCAACGACGAACCACTTCTCGAGACGCTAAAATTTCCCTCGCTCGCTCGCGCGTCCCAGGCATAAAAAGAGAACAGCGCGCGAGAGTGTATGTATATCCAAGCTCGAGAACTAAGGATAATAATAAGGCTGCTAATTCTCGCTCACTCTCTTTTCTCGCTTCAACTTTGACGTTGCGGAGCAAGTGGAAAAAGAGCGCAGCGCGAGAGGCGAAAAGAACGAGAAGAGGAGCAAAAAGAAAAACACACGCAACGGCGGTACCGCTACGACGTCTCGCCCTCTTGTCTCTATCGCAATTAAAAAGTCGCCCCGCGAGGAAAAGGACGTTTAAAGAAAGAAAAGGTGCGCCCGAAAGTAGGGGGCGTATGACTCGCTTTGATTACAAGCTCGTAAGGGTATATAATTCGAGTGATTTTGTCGGGCTGCGAGCGCAATTATTCGGCCTCTCTCGCGCGAGCTATTTACAACTTTTGAGTGCTGCTTCTCTCTTATTCTCATTCTTCTACTACTGCTACTATTGCCGCTGCTGCTGCTGCTGCTTTTTTTATTTTTACGAGGGATGTTGCGGTATATGTGACTTTAAGGGCTGGTAGTACGCGAATATAAAGGCCATCCACTGCGCACGAGAGAGGAAAAGAGAAAAAAAGCTCGAGATGTGAAAAAAATTGTTTTCGAAAAATCTCACGACCGAATGCACGTGTAGATCGGCGCGAAATATATCGCCCCGCGTGCGTACGACATGTAACAGTGTCGTTGCTTGCTCGCACGATATAAACAACGAGAGCAAAAACTGACTCTCTCAGTCGCGCGATGGCTATGCGAGCTAATTTAGACTTGCACATTCGTACTATAGCACGCGAAATTGTAAGCGAGAGAGAGAGAACAAAACGGAACACGACGCTCCAGATGTTGGTGCACATACGCGCGCGAGCTCATGGCCCTCGCTCACTTTCTGTCTCTTTCTGCTCTCTCTCTCTCTTTCTGTCTCTCCTCTATGCCAATCGGGAGTGCGAAAAAATGTTTTCGAGACTGCACGCGCTCGTTCCCATAGTGCACACAAACGCATGAGCTCGGTCTCGGGCATAGCTGCTCGGTGCAGTCTCGAAAAAAGCTATAAATAAACGATCGCACGAGCGAGCTGCTTTACACCAACTAATAATTTCTCGCGTGCAGCTTTTTGCTCGACGAGCTTTGCGCGCACGACTCGTATTATGATCGGGCTTTTTTCAACGCCCAGATCAAATCTGATTGTTTTATTTATTTTGCTTTTGGCGCGCAGCCTGTATCCAGGCAAGTCTGTGCGTCGCGTCGGGCAATATGCAAGATTTCGTATATAGCAAGCGCGTAAAACTTTCATGAATTATTCAAGGGGGCTCGAGCCTGCGAGCACGCACACAAACACACACAGAGCCGATTAGCATAGAACAAGGTATGAACAACTGGCCGAAACGCCAAGTCGGAAAATGTCGGGGCAGCAGCAGCAGCACATCGTTGCCGAACAAGCCGAACAATTTGTTCATCAAAAGGGTTAAACAGCAGCTATATAAGCTGACCAGCAGCAGCAGCTCGGCCAGCGGGGCCAATTAGGCTTACAGGTCAGAGATGATGCGGTTGTTTTCCTTAGTGCCTGCTGCTTGCGCGTCCGAGCCAGGCGGCTGGCGTCGATTCGAGTTCCGAGCGCCGCGAAACCGCCGCGGTTATTAAACCGAGCAAGAGTAACAACGAGACGCGAGGGATTTCGAGCGCCGATGTTCCAGCCGATGTATGTATAGTTTATATAAAAGATTGATGTGCTACTCTGTTGCGATCGCTGCTCGCAAACATATCTATCTAGATGTGTATACCCGCTCGTATATTGAGCGATCGCAGCCGGCGAACGAGTTCGCGAGAGGATTATTCAATTATATCAGCTATCCGCCGAGCTCATCATTATTATTGTTATTACCATTTTCGCCAATTTGGCTGTGTGGCCGCTGTTACGTGCGATGCGCTGATGAAAACTCGGCGCGATGATACGGGAACGCATTGAAAATGAAATACGCTGCCTGCGCCGGTCGGCATCGACACGCGAGCTATCTCGACTCTCTTATCCGCAAACCTATATAAATCAGACTGCGTACAGTGTGTCCGTCAGCCCTATATATACGTAATATGTGTATATCAATTAGGCTCGGCAGACTAATTAGACGATGCACCTTAACTCTCGCAATTCTTTTATCCAGGCCTATATATCCACAGATTTCGAAAGGGCGTGTTACCATCTCATGGGGATATATCTGCCGAGCTAGCGCGAGGAGAGAGAGAGAGAGAGAGAATGACAGAGCGAGGAGCGCCGCTCGTTCGCGCGCGCACACACACATCTATTCCCCAGAGACGAGCGTGACTTTTCACGACTTATATGCGCCCGTGCGCAGCCTGCAGTGTGTATTACTACTGCCTGACACGCATGCCTTTGATATCGCTCCTCGCTTATATTCCTTTCTAGCGATCCAAGCGTACACGTAAAAAAAAAAACGTTGGATTCAATTTTTCAACGCGGATTCAAATTCGACAACGAGCTTGACTTTTTGCGCGAGCTCCCCGCTCCCGGCCCAGGAGGGACAAAAAGTCAAGCTCTTGGAGAGCTGATTATCACCGAAAATTCAACCAACAATGTCGCCCTTGATTCATATCCTTATACGTATTACATTCGGGGGCGAGCGCACTAGTACTATACGCACAATGAAAATTCGATGGCACTAAAAAAGAGAAAAAAAAGGATTGCGCAGAGCGTGCCGGCGCTGAAAATGAGATACTTCGGAGAGAAACTAATCTTTGCACTTTATACTCTGCAGGCGCGCGAGAAAGCTCAGGCGGGCGCGCTATTACGCTTTAAAGACGTGGAAAAAATTGTTTTCAAAATTTGACTATACGCTACCCTCGGCACGCACAGACAAAAAACTGCAAATGATATACGCTTCGGTCCTTTCTCTCTCTCTCTCTCTCTCTCTCTCTCTCGCTCTCGACCGCCATTCGAATAAATGTTTAATCTCGCCCGGCCATGTTCTCGCTTCTCTTCGTCGTCAATTTCGCCTAAACCTGCAGAATACCCCGAACATTTTGCGGAACGTTATATTTCTGTCCCTCCCTCTCTCTCTTTCTCTCTCTCCCCCGGCGGAAGAAAAAGCTTTAGAGCGCCCCGCGTGCGCGCCGGAGAAGAGGGTCGAGTCGCCTATACGGCGAGAGTGGAAAAACCAATTGAGTCTGTGCTTCATACATACATATACGCGCGCCCGCCTCGGAGCTCGAGAGCAGAGAGAGAGAGAGCGAATCAGAGTGGAGGGTTGAAGGATTAAAAAACAGAAAAAAAAGATCCGGGCGGAAATTTTTTTATACAATATTATACGGAAGCGATGAGAAAAATTTTGCGAAAAAAATGCTCGTGTACGCGTCCGTTCGTCCGGTCGCGTACGGGATAAAGGTTGCGCAAGGAAAAAAGACGAGAGCTGGCGACTAATTTAAGCTCTGCATTGCAAATGCCTCTTATTCCGGGTTATTCTAACGAGATATCTTTAAACGCGCGCGCGAGGATATGCCGCGGTGATGGGTATAGCGGCGGTAGCGTTACGTGTAGCTCTAGCAGCAGCAGATGAAAGGATATACCTAGTTACCAGCGGGAATGAGAACGCAGAGAGGATATAAAGCTTCGCTCCCTATTTAAGGGATCTGCTACCTCCCATTATTCAAATGTATGCTAAATCGTTGCGTTCAGGTCTCGCCTGTACATATATATACAAAGGGCCTGCACGAGCTTGCCAAGAGATCGCTCCTACTTTTACCTCGTATTCATTTTGTTTGTATTCTCTCTTTCCTTTTTTTTTTATTTTTTATTTTGTTGTTAATGCGTGAATAATCGCATCCGTAACATCGTGGAATCCCGCTTGATTTTTCTCTCGCTCGCGTCGCCCGGCAAATTTGCAATTAAATACGGCGATAGAAAGAAAGACGAAGAGCTGAAAATTAGATCAGCCACTGCGTGGTGCGTGCGTATACTGGAAATGCAGGCGCAGTGCAGCTCCGTGTGTGCAGCACGATTTAACCAAGATGACCTAAGAGTCGCTATAATACGCACACGCGGCGCGAGTTCTCACGACAATATATGATGCGCGCAGTGCAGCGAGTGCAGCGGCGTAGCTAAGTGGCGTGAATTGTCGCGGCAATTGTTTCCGAAATCCCGCGTATATTTCTCTCTCTATACGTGTATACGACCACGAGCGAGCCACTGCATATATGCCGCACGTACTCTCGTCTCGTTCTCTCGCTCGAGCTTATTCGATGCGATATGCGATATGCTTCTTACATGCAGCCAGATGCCAGGCAAGATTTTTCCATGATTTTTCCAGAGAACTGCCAAGAAGCGTTAATGAATTATTCAACGAGCTATGCGAAAAAAACAAGGGCCGATCACAGGCACGACAACAAAGATGACTATGCCTCTCGGGATGAATCATATGCTCACGACAATTACAGCCCAATTAATATATAACGTCCTACTCTCTCTATCTCTCTCTTTCTCGCTCGTACGCATACGACTGCTGCACTCACGGATTCCCACGAATGCGCTCGTGTGCGTGCCTGTATACATGTACATACGAGTATTTTACGCGCCAACTTTCATTCACGGCGATTCGTTGGAAATCTTGCGGAGACACGACGCGACGGAGCCTTATATTGATTCTTATGCCCATCCATTCATAAAGTCAGCTCGCTCGCGTCGACAACAAGTGACGAAAGAAAGTCAGCAAGGGTCCCCGAAAGCCTTGCCGCGTGCATACATACGAGAGCTGAAAATAAATCTGAAGATGCGATGGACGCGCGGCTTTAAAAAAATATTGTACAGAACTCGTCTCTCTCTCTCGAGCCTGCGCTGATTAAAGAGTTGTATGGATGAGTCATTCGGGCGAGTTTTTATTGCCTACAATATAAGTCGTAAGCGGTGCGATGCCTTGACTTGTTCCTCGTACACACGTCGCCTTTCTTTCCTTTTTTTCTTCGGTTTCTTTTTTTTTTTTCGTTGCGCTTCTTATCTCGTGGCCGATGTATGATTAATCGAATAAAGTACCAGCAATTGATAATGATTAATCCCAACAAAGGAAAGAGAGAAAAAAGGTTTAAATCGTTTTCGATGTTTTGAAGAATTGATTATCGAACGGTAAATATAACGAGCGGAGCAAACAAGCCGCGCGACGCTCGCCTGTACATATAACATACAACTTTTGTTATTTGCTCTTCTGATCGAGGAGCGCGTTTCGCGCTCTATCTGGCAAGTATGGCTGTACACAGCTATATATACAATACTATGCTATTTTGTATCTACTCATAGGCCTATTTCGATACCCGCAAAAACTCTGTTCCACTCTCATTTGAATTTGATTACAGATATCTTAATTCTGAATATTGCTATGGATTCCTGGATCAAAATGCAATCAAACGATGTATATGACACGCCGTAAAAAGTTTATAACTATGAAACACGAGCGATTGAAAGAAAAATCCACACAGAAAAAATGTTCTTATCAAAAAATGGTCAGATCAAAATGAGGTTCAGACCAGGAGTTTCGTTAATAGGCTTTCTTTTCTGATGCTATTTTATGTTGCATATTTCCCACGTCAGTGAAATAAATAATTTTGAAAAATGAGTCTCGATTTTTTTATTGACAATTTATATTGACTAAATAAGTTCAGTTCTTGTACTGGACGAGTCAGATTCGATTAGAGTAAATCTGGAACAATCGGCCATTAACACATGTTCATTGTAAACGTGCTTCCAATTTTTAAACAATTTTTAAACAACTTGGAATATCTTGTCTTTGCCTTTCTGAGAAAAATAAAAGGTCTCAAATTTTGGGGGATGGATATTTGAGCGTTCAATTTCGGCGTGAGTAGATATAATTTTCCATGAATTCTAAATTTTTTAATCTAATTAACTACTCCCGTATAATAGTTGTTTTCACATTATATCGCTGCTTTTTGTATGCCACAGACACTATAAAATTAATATAATTTAATATCAGTGAAATAGGGCAGCAGCGTGAACTGTCAAAAATACCCGTCGGTTGCATGTCGCAAGTCACAAAACTCAAATCACACGATGCGTGTTTTTATAATTAATACCTCGTTTTTCTTCAACCTATAAGATCTCGTTATTATTATAGAAAGGGTACCCATGGTTACCCTTTTTTCTTAAGTACTGGAGTTTATGAATTTCTTTTTTCGATTAGCCGATTGTTTACGAAGTTTTGAAACTTTGTTTCATAAGCGATTCTGTCTGATAGAATTGAATTGTGAAACAAGAATTGAAGTCAACCCAATGTAGTGAAAAATGAAAAAAAGGAAAAATTTGATTTCTATATAGGTAGAATCTCATAACTTACATTTGGTCAAGTTCAAAATATACATCGAGAGCAAAATAATATCAAGTGTCGATCAAAAGTCGACACGTTTCTGCACGTCACATTTTGTTGTGCATTTGAGGATTGTACGATTTGGCATTGCCTCTATGCATTCAATTTGACAATGCTTTTCTATTCATATGTAAGAGTAATTTTAGGAACCTCAGCGGTACTGTTTTCGAGCTATATGGATCCCTATGCTAACGTGTCCGAAAAACGATAATTTGCGTGATTATATAAAAAAGCATTGATGAAATCTTTTCAAAAACTAGAAGATGAATGTTCAATATGTACTGAAAGCTACCTCAAAAAACTGGAAACTCGTGTCGGTAGGGGAGATCCGCCTATGCTGGCGCATCACCTATTGTGGCGCACTTTTTATTAACAATGATAAGATATGTATGTAGGTTTATAAATGATGCTAAAGTAATTTGTTGATACAAATTGTTTGTATGTTTGTTCATACAAATTACTTTAGCATCATTTATAAAACTGAATACATATCTTATTATTGTTAATAAAAAGTGCGCCACAATAGGTGATGCACCAGCATAGGCGGATCTCCCCTACAGTTGTTGAGAAAAGTTGACTCAAAGTTGTCTATTGGACTGTATTCCGAGCGGGCAGAGCACGAATACATGCATGTCGTGCGTGTACATACATATATGTGTGAGCTTATATACAATCACACCGTAAATTTTTGTACAGAACTGCGTGGGAGAATGCGGGTTCACAGTCAGCGGCGTCGTGGGCGAACTTTTCATCTCGACTGCAGCGTATATGAGGAAAACTACCTTAAATATTGAGAGAAACTGCGATATCGTATCATACACTTTCCAATAGGTAAGCGCGCGACTTTTCTACTCGTCTCCAGAGTTGTATAAAAAGTAAGGCCAAGATTTTAAGTGACAGTCACAGTATACTCTTTTACAAAAGCTTACTGTCTTGGACGCTACGTGACCTATGTTTTTACACAATCTGCTAGTCTCTAGAATGTGGCGGGTAAGATGCAGATGGCAGTGCCGCGCCGCATGTCGAGTCCTTCGCAGTTCGCAGTTGGATCAGTTCAGTACAAGTTACGACGCCGCAACGTAAAAAAAGGAACATCGCATTGACTGCAGCTACTATATCCAATAAATCTCGTGAAAAAAGTGAAAACTATCTTCTGTGTTAATAAACTGCGTTTGTTTGTGAATTGTAATAGTGTGCACAGCAAAACGATGTCCTCGTCTAGTCACGAATCCGATGAAAGATTACACAATGGAAACGAAGAAAACAACGCCGAACAGATGGATCACTTGGCCAAAGTCAACTTCGAAAAATTGAAGAGGTTACGAGAAAAGTTCAATTGGGAGATTGAAAAAGAGCGACTTGAACTTTACAATCAACTCGTAAATTTAATCCACGATTGGAAGGGACAACTTCCAAATCTCTGGGACATTTTCCGACCCGAAGAAATGGATTGGTTTCTCGCGAAGGATTTAAAGAAATCGTACAGCGAAGACAGTCGACTAATCTTTTTTGTAGCTCGGACCGGCTATACGGATAAACCTATCATCGACGAAGACGGCAAGCCTCTACTTCGTCGTACCACTGCAGTGCATCGCGCAGGTAGAATTCATAACAGGCTCATGTTGACTACTCTTTTTCAAATATACGACAGGTTCGACCTGAATTATACCGACAAGTCCGGTTACACGCATCTACACGCGGCTTCCGAGCTTGGCGAAGAAGAAATTGTCGAGAAATTCTTCGAGCTCGGCGACGACAGACAGCCCCTGGTGCAAATCGATGTCCAGGACTCGTCCGGTAACACGCCATTGCACTTGGCTCTGGACCGAGGAGAAAGCGATGCAGCACTGATGCTGCTGAAAAAAGGGGCCGATGTGAATTTGGCTAACGAGGATGGAGAGACTGCTCTGCACTTGATTTCCAATAGAGACTATTATTGGAGCGAAGACCCTAAAACATTTGTGAAGACGTTTTTCAAGTTTGTCGAGGCCAGAGATAAGTTGGGCCATACACCGCTAGAACAGGCCGTGACGAGTTTCATGCCGGAAGCAGTCGATGCGTTGTTAAATCGAGGTGCCGATGTTTCCAATTTCCCCGACCCTGAAGTAAGTGATGACACTTGTACTGCACACATTAATGAGATAATATGCAGAAGATTTTGTCTACGATGGGCACTGGATCCTTTTATGCAGCTGACACGCTACAGGTTGCCTATTCTCTGCGGTGAAATGATCCTGAAGAACTTGAAGAACGAAGACTTGTGTCGTATTTGCTTAGCGGGCACTGCGGACCAACAAAGTTCATGATTATTCATTTATTTTTGTAAACATTACCTCAGATGAAAAAAAAATTTAAGCATTACAAAACATGTACAGCTATGTACCATGTACATGTATCAGTTCAAGTACAAGTCATAGTAATACCAACGATAATATTAATAGCAAGATTATCATATGAATATTAATGATAATAGTAAGACCATATCTCTGATGTTTCTGAACGATTGATGTAATGCTTCTGACTTCTCTTATTTTAAAATAAATTAATAAAATAAATGTGCTTTGGTTTTCTTATTGGTAAGAATAGGATAACTGTAGTGAAGGATCTAGAATTGTATGTGAACTTGCATGTCACCTTAGCTAATATGACACAAGCTTGATTCTTTTTACCCTATCTTAAGCAGCAGCTGTACATGGGCATAAATTCACATTGCGGACAACCAATCTCATCACTACACTTGATTTTTATTGGAATAAAGATACAATCCATGCAAAAACTTAAAATTTCTTCCTCATTCAATAAGTCATGTTTTTTCGCGCTACTGTAAATGCAAGACAATTTTATTGTAAATAAATCCAAGCATAAGTTTTTTCTTTTTTCATAAATCCATTGCATTTGACTTTGTGTTGCAATCAATTTTTATTACCTGAGCAATACTATTAACAAGTTTAAGTAATAAATAAACTATAAACATGAACTACTAGTCTGTATTATATATTCGCTACATACAATGTTTGTTCTCTAAAATTTAGCACATTTTCAGATTATCTAAAATTTTTGCAGATATAATTTTCAAACTGAAACATTTGAGCATTTTGGATGTGAAAACTTTTCTGTGACATCAACGGCCTAAACAGATTAGCGATTCGAGACAAAGTTGTATCTAAATTTTTCAATTCAAGGATTTTCTTGGTATCATACAAAGGATTTAGTAAGTTTTCTTTTTTGACACATGGTGGCGCGTATTGTAAGAACAAGAAAAAAAGGAAAAATTTGACTTTTGTGGAAGCTACTAATATTTTACAGACCTCGAGAACCGTGTTAGAAACATGTAAGTCGGCCACAAAATAATATAAAGCAACGATCAGCACGTTCCTGCATGTCACATTTCGCTTTGTATAGTTGTGCCGTGTGCGTTCGGCTCAGTTACGTTAGAACTTGGGCGCTCAGTCGCTAGCGAGTTCATCTATATGGTGTTGATGGACATGCTGTGGCGGCTGCGCCGCATGTCGAGTAGAACTATTACAACAACGTCGTCGCAGCGTAAACGAAGAAACATCACATCGACTGCAGCTAGTGAAACTCGTGAAAAAAGTTAAAAATAATATCTTTTATAGTTATGATTGAGAACTTTGAGTGGACAAGACGATGACCACGCCCAATGAAAGATCCGGTGGAAAATTAGGTAGTGGACATAAAGAAAGCAACTGCGAATATTGAATCTCTCTTAGAGGACGTGAAAAATGTCGAAGTAAAAGGCTGCAGGATGCCAATCATCAATTTTGTGATTAGGTTTGGCTACGAGAATGAACCTAGCGCAGATGAGGACAGAAAGATATTGTTGCGTCGCACTGCAACTGTACACATTGCGAGTATACAACAGGTTTGATGTGAATTACACCGACGAGTCTGGTCGTACACATTTTCACGTAGTGTACAAGCATGGCTATGCCCTCTTCGCGGAGAGATTCCTCGAGGATGCAATGCAGTGGGCCGTGATGAGTTTCATGCCGGGAGTAGTCGATGCATTTTTAAATTATGGTGACGATATGTCAAATTTCATTTTTCCCACTGAAACTGACCTCAACAAGAGATTTGACTTGGAGTTGGACGATTATGTTGATGAGTTTAAATTGCGCCTAGAATCTTGTGCTCTGGCCGATGTGAAGTGTCGACGACTTATGTGTTGATTATGGAATTCTTTATTTACGATTGAAACGTAAGTGAATTTTGAAAAATGTAGATTATGAAAAAATTGGCGAACGAATCGAAAAAGTTAATAATTAATCCGAGTCTGTCTCTGTACAATTTGGTTCGGTAACGACTCGAAAAGACGTCAAAACAACTCATATATTTGGACTACTACGAGTTTGTGTATTCAAACGAATTTTGGTCAATCCTCGACTTTGAGAGAGATGATGACACTTGTACTGCGCACCACTTGTACTGAACAAGATACTATGCAGAAGATTTTGTCTCCGATGGGCACTGGATCCTTTTGTGGAACTGACACGCTCTAGATTGCCAATTCTCTGAAATGATCTTGAAGAACTTGAAGAACGAAAACTTGTGTCGTATTTGCTTTGCAGACACAGTCCAAAGCTCATGATGGCTCATTAACTTTTGTAATAATTATTTTAACAAAATATTTTAAAGGGTGCAAAGAAGTTATAGAAAGGCTAAGTGTATCCGTGGACATAAAAATAAATCTAAAAAAATATTAATTCATAAGCTTATGATTCGATTCGTGTTTTTTTTTTTTTAAGAAAACATTTATAACGATAGTAATAAATATATGAAGAAAAACAAAGTAAATTTCTAATATTTCCATCTCAATGAATTAATTTTTTTTGGGTATACATTTATTTGGCACCTTAAAAATTATATGATACAAACTCGATTCTCATTATACCCTTTTTTTCAGAGCAGCTACAAACTGTTAGTGAGAAAACGATACACATAATATTCTTGGCGATACGAGTACAGATCTGTTAACGCGTAAGACATTGTGCATACAAAAAGCGACTTGCGGCGACGACCCTTTGTGCGTTTGTAGCGTATTATATACATATATAGCACGTTCGAGACGCAGAAAAGGGAAATTCTGACATTTGACACCTCCGGACAAAGCCGTAGAGCACATGTTGAGATCCGCAGTAGTAGTAGTAGTAGTAGTAGTAGTAGTAGTAGTAGTAGTAACGATCGAATCGAATCGACTCGAATTATTATCTCGCTAATCCTGAGGTGCGGTGTACGGGCCAAAGATCGAGGGGTGGCTCAGAAACTACACAGTAAACCATCGTGTATATCGTGTATGCCTGACGTGATTGCCGCGACTCGTAATGAATATTTGCTATAGCAAGTACACGGCAGACCTCTAGCTGTATATGTAGGATGTACTCGTTTAAGGGCTGCTCGATTCCTCGCTAATCTCTCCTTCGTGTTACGTAATAATTTCATCGGGATTTTCGTCCTTTCCGAAAATTGATACGCGTGTGGCGTTGGGTGTTTCGACGCGTCCGCGCGATCGAAAGCTGCCAGCTGCCTCGACAAAAGCTCTCGAGCAGCAGCATCGGTAGCAGCTCCAACGAGCTTTGACAGCTTAAAGTGCCTCGCAGCGCTCGAACGGGCAATTCTCTCTAAATCGCGCGCGCGCAACAATAAAAATGCTAATGATATTTCGACGCCTTGCGACACGATGTATATACGTTTGCAATGTACAGCTCGGCGCGCGACAATCAGCCTATACGGCCGTGCGATGTGTCCTCAAAGAGCATTACAACTAGGATTACGACGACTCGACGAGGATCCGCTCCAAGCTCCACGAGCCATCGTCGCGACTCTATACCGTGCTGCACTGCATGGGCGAAGGGGGGAGTGCAGGGACTGCGCACTGTAAAGCGACACCAGCGGCGCTCGCCTAAGCAAAACACACCGAGGAAAGGAACTTGGGTAAATATTGTTACTCGCCTGCAGGGCAATAGACTGGCCCGTGGCCATATGTCGCCGTACAATACGCACGCGTTGGTCTTTTCGTCTCGTCTCGAGCCAGCTCTATACGGTACGTATGTGCAGCACCGTTTATGGGTACTTTGCGAGCGTCCCGATGACTCGAGCGTGATTCTCCTAGCGAAGGTTGCAACGAAAATTGTTCGAAAATATCGTCAAGACGCGCGTATACTGATTCGGGCCGAGCAGCATGTGTCATCCGCGTTAAAGGATTATCGCGCCCGTAAAGCATCCCCCTTTTTTTTTCTATTACAATCGCGCGATGAGTAAAACCACATTACACATGTAGCAGCAGCAGCTATACGCAGGCAGATCCGTGAAATCGACAAACAACAAAAAGGAGTGAATCGCTCGATTACGGGGCGCGCGAACGTGATGAATTAGCATCGCTTTTAAGTTCGTGTACGTCCTGCTAATCTCCGTTAAAGGCGTGACACGAATCGAGTGGCTCACGAGTCTGGGGGTCGTCTCGCTCTTGCTGCTAACGCAGCCCCGCGACACATACGCGCCTACGATAGCACGTGGCGAGGATTATTCAGCCAATTTTCAATGTCCGATTACGGTGTACGATACCGCGCGTCTCCGATTATACGATTGTAATTATAAATAAATAATTTTTTTAGGTCCCTTGTCAGCTCGCCGCGTACGGCGTACGCGCACCCTTTTTCTTCTACGATACGTCGATGTATCATAAATATCTTTTTTTTCTTCCTTGCCATCGTCGAACCGCATGCAATTTCCCGAAATAATCCATGCGACGTTATGCATAAATAATTTAGTAGCCCATGCGTGCAGTTGATTTTCACCCTTTTTCCTATAAATACCAGCTGCGGGACTGTAATAGCCCGATGCGTAATAATCCCCAAAAATCATTCGGCTTCCCTCGTCGTGCCTTCTTTCTTTCTTTTTTTCTTCTATTACGACGTCATTCCTCGAGACGCGCCCGGGTAATTTATAACGCGTAAACAAAAAAAAGGGCCCGTAGCGCAACACAATAAACGCTCGCGCCTTTGCCAATAGAGACGTGTATATATAGAGACTCGGCAAGTGCCAAAAGTCGCCGGTGCATTCATAATACAAATACGCACGGGGGCTGTTTGTGCTGCTGCTGCTGCTGGCCGAAGTTCGACCATACTAGAGCGGAAAAAATCAATTAGTCTCGCTGACGAAGTACAATATGCCGCTGTACGTACGGTGTACAGTAGCGTGCATGAATGGCGTTGCGGAGAAGTGCAATGTGATTTTTGCACGTGTTCGCAAGCCGCTTGCAGTTTTGTCTCGATTAGTTTCGTATTGTGAGCTGTTACGCGTGTCTTTGATACATTGTAGATACACGTATTGTACGCGCCGACGATGCATAATGTTGTTTAGTCATTGCCGAGGCCTTTAATTACTTTAACGAGACCTCGAGCGAAATGACGTCTCGACTGGAAAAAAAAGGCCCCGAGGAACACGCATGTGTATACCCGCGCCAACACTTGATGGAGATAAATCTTGCAGACCCTCGAAAAAGCGCACGAAGCTCGTTCTCGTGTGTCCCAAGACATGGATCTTGCTTACGTGTACTTTTGCGCAAAAAGGCTGTACGTATACGCGTTCTCGAACAATAGGCTTAAGTCGCTGCTTGGCAGCTCGATCCGCGTTGAGTAATGTCAAAATCTGGAAGGGCGCGAGCAAGTGTATATACGCCGGCTTGTGTTTACGATACACACACGTGTGTGTCAAGCCTTTGAAAATTAATCATTGCGCTAGAAATAAATACATACATGCGAAAACTGAAAAATTGTCGCAAAAGAAAAGTTTGACGATGCAACAAAAAGAAAAAAAAATGGGAAAAAAAAGAAAGAAGGAGAGAGAGCGAGGATGATATCATTTTGTAACCGAAGCTCATAAAATATTCTCCTGCAGTGCTCCGCCCCAAAGCTACTCAAAACTGCAAATCCAATTCCAACGAACTCTCGTACTCTTGAAATCCCCTTTCGAAGAGCGCGACAGAATAGTCCAACGGCAGTATAGTGGCGCACTCGTGTCCTTAGTAAAAAAAAAAAGAGAGAAGAGGAAAAAATGGCGCAGGCGACTCGGCGGACCCGCACAGTAGCAGCAGCAGCAGCGCACGAAAGTAATTTAGCATTCAGAGGTGAAACTACGGAGTGTATTTGAATTTTATCGACGCGTTGCCTCTCTCGCTCGGTTTTTTTTTCTGCATACGCACTCTGGGATACCCAAGACTTTCTTTAAGAGGACGACTCTTTTTATATAAGCGGCGCTTTCTATGATCCCGAGGGTACAGTTGGCCAGCCACCACCGCAGATATTGGTAGATGGCAATATCTTCCTTTTCCTTCCGAAGAGGCTATGAATAAACTATCCGGTGACTTTGAATACTCGAAGCGCCTCTAGCTCGAGTGTATGCCTCGCGTATACGCAGCTACACGTACATATATATAGATGTATATATCTAGTTTCCATTTCGTCCACTCGCCATATAACTGTCACGCGAATTTTTAGTATCCCTCCCTCAGGTGGTTGGATTACTAAAAGACCGGAGCGAGAGCGAACCTGCGAGCATCGAGTTGATACTTTTATATGCACGCGCGCGCGCCCGCGCCTGTAGATATCTTTTTACGACTTGGAATTATATGGCAAAAGGACGTTTTTTTTTCTGTTTTCCTTTTTTTCTTTTACTCCCTTGCATATCGAAAAGAGAGAGAGAGAATGATTGATAGGAATGCCGGCCTTGGCTAACGCAGTTGACGCGCACACCTGCAAAAAGCCCTCCAGAGCTGCTGCTGCTGCTGCTGTAAAAGCTCTGACATATATCTATATGCGTCGAGAGACCTCGAGCTCGGCAGGGCGCGACAACAGAATAATGACGCTCGCTCGCGACGACGTTGCTGTAAACAAGAGCAGCGATTAATTGCGATCTATGTGCGCTCTACGTAGAGCCGTGTCAGAATGATAAAATCAAGCAGTTGAGGATAATGAGTAGCAACGTCGTGGCTCCTCTCTTCTCTCTTTCTCTCCTCTCGCCCGTAGCTCGGGCGTGCAATTCATTGCTTTCTCTCTCTCGGCTTGGGTTATTAATATTCAGAGCGCCCAAGAGTGACAAATACGAGGCGAATGAGCCAACCCTGAGACTCGCGCTCTGTAATTAACGCTAATCTCCCTCTATATAATGGCGTAAGCTCGGGCGATGATATCCAAGCTGACTAATGTACTCTGCGCAGCTATCTCGTCGGCTTTTGCGGTGCTCGAGGCTCCCGAAGAACAAGCACGGCAGCTACAAGACGTCGACGACGACGACGACGACAAGAAGCGATATTAAATACGAGCGCCGATTCATGATCACGTGTTTTTGAGATTCTTGAGGCTTTTCCTGCATGTATACTTTTTTCTCCCTCCCTCTCTCTCTTTCTGGCATAGCGCCGCTTAGGATATGAAAGAGGTCATAAAAGGCTCGCTGATAATCACCTTAATAGTTCGCTATATGTGTGTTGCGCACGAGAGCTCGTATATACATTTACATCCCCCTTCGGAAACAATGCAGAAGTGAGTGAGCTGCTTTCACGAATCGTCGTAGCGGTGATATATGACTCTCTGATGGTAAGCACGTGAGCATATAACACACACACACACACACCTACAAGGGACTATACGGTACTGAGCGACGAGCAGGAGAAAAGGGAGATGAGAGAAGCTCACGCGAAAATTCCGACGTTTAGTGTTGGGCATAATCGTTTGTACACCTCGAGCTCGAGCCGAGGGGGATGGCGGTTTTTCAATTTAGACTCGTTCGTGCCTATTGCGGGGGTGGTGAGCGCGCGCCAGAATGTGCTGGAGATTTGCTCGGCAGGATTAGTAGTTCGAGAGTCGTCATTGAAAATACTTGATTTTTTTTCTATCCTCACGCCTTTTGCAAAGCCGACTTTTTTTCTCTTTTAATCTGGCAATGAGTACGCGATTCGATGATTTTAATCGATTTTCTTTAAAAATCGTTATTGATTCAGTCGACGAAAAGTTCGAGCTCTACACGGGTTATCGATTTTTCGGTGTACACGATCTCTTGAAAATTCATGGAAAATTTCACGTTTTATACGAACGGCACATAAACAAACGACCGTGGTTGACTTACAACTCCACCTCTTGGAAAATCGCATCGCAGCGATACAAGTGCAATTGCGCATCCCAACGATCGATACAGTAGGTAGCTCGTTCCAACGAAAACATTATACATTAAAACGTGAACGCCTTTAAAGCGCAGCTGCCGAGCTGGCAGATGTCAGGGTCACTAACTCCGCTCTTGCAGCAACTCAGCTGTTATTTTTCGCTCGGCTCAGCTTTAGTTGCACTCGTTCTCGCGCGGCACGCACTGTGCGACGACGACGCGCTTTGTGTCTTGTGCTCGCACTCCACAACAACAGCAACAATCGTCATGACAAGACGAATCAGTGGGAGTTACATATTTTTATTGCTGATCGAGTTTCTGCTGTTGCCGAAAAATGAGGTGGCGTCCTACAGGGCCGTTGCCATCATCCACGGTGTTCTCACGGGCAGCGACAGCATGGACGAAATATCACAGAGAATACAAGAGGTAGGAGGATGATGTATGCGTGCTGATTCTTTATTATTGATTCGAATGTATACGAAGGCGAGTGTATACGCAATTCAAAGCTAAGCGACGCGCGATGACAAAGAAGCTTTGATTCATAATTTTTTTTCGCGAACTTGTATTCTTTTTCATAGCCAATTTCGAAACGAACAGGTATATTTATCATTTAATTTTTCGAAATATTTCCAATAATTATATTCAAATATTTTAGTGATTTTGTTTTCTGTAACGAGGAAAATTTTACAAAAGTGAAAACTCATTATTTTTATCGTTAATTCCCTCAGAAACATCCGGGAACACAAGTATATAACACGGTAAGATATGCAGGCTGGAGCAGCTTGGAGCCAATGTGGAGACAAGTCGAAGAAATCGGCAACGACATATTGGCGATCGGCGCCGCTTATCCGGAAGGCATAAATCTTCTGGGATACAGTCAAGGAGGACTTTTAGCTAGAGCCATATTGCAACGATTTCCTCAGCACAACGTGAAAAACTTCATATCCTTGAGCTCGCCGCAAGCTGGCCAATACGGAAGTAAGTTTGAAAAAATTGTATAGCGCCGAGGAATCTGATCGATCGAATATTTTTTTATCAACAGCTCGATTTTTACACCTGATATTTCCGGATCTGGTGTGCTCGACGGCTTTCGAGCTGTTCTACTCGTCGGTGGGCCAGCACACGAGCGTCGGCAATTACTGGAATGATCCGCATCATCAGGAGCTCTACTACAAGTACAGTCGATTTTTGCCGTTCGTCAACAACGAGAAAATCACCTCGAACACGAGCACGTTCAAGGAGGGCCTGACGAAGCTCCAGCGGATGGTCCTGATCGGTGGCCCGGACGACGGCGTCATTACGCCTTGGCAGAGCAGCCAGTTCGGTTACTACAACGTCAACGAGACGGTGGTGGAGATGCGAGACCGCGACGAGTACCAGAACGACCTCATAGGCCTCAAGACCCTCGACAAGAACAAAAAGCTGATTTTGCACACGGTGCCGGGTATACCGCACTTCATGTGGCACAAAAACATGAGCATAGTCGATGAATTTATTTTACCCTATTTAGATTAATTTTATTACAATTATACAACTCAGTGATACATAAGGATGGAAAGACTGCGAACAATTTTTGTACGATTATCATATCATTTTTTAATAATCAAAAACGTATCGTGGCTGAATTTATCAGCGCGCAACGCACGCGCGTGTAATGTACATATTTTCGTCTATTGACAATGTCAACGGTGCATTTACAGTGAATAAAATTGAATTATTTTGAGACAGTAAAGAACTTGAATGTAAAAATATTTATCTAGTTGGCGTAGGTGAAAGCAGTTATAAGATCCCACATCCAGAATGGCTGATCGGCTGGCACATACTGTCCAGCATTCAGGACAAGCACATGCTTCAAATTTCCTCCCTCCTTTGCGTAACCAGCCAATTCGCCGGCGACTCGCCACTCCTTTCTCGGAGATCGTCTGAACTCATCGGCGCGACTCCAGTTCAAACCCATAAGATACTCATTCGTCGCGTTGTAAGACGCGATCTTGTCCAGGGCTCCATTGTAAAACAGCACTCGAACGCCGTCTTCCAGTAGATTGACCAAATGCTCGTCCTCGGACTTGAATAGATCATGCATGTGCTTGTCGACATTCGATTTTCCGTTAAATTCCAGATTGCCGACGTGCACAGCGCGTCGTATTTCTGGTCGGTTGAGAAAATCGATCAAGTTATGCTTGAAGTTTGTCGCTGAAATGGTCATGAAACTTGGGAAAGGCGACTCATTATGTTCATTGCGAGACCCCATCAAATATTTGAAGGCAGCATAAATATCTTCGTGAATACCCTCGCGAATCACATAATGGACAAAGACCTCCATGTTCTTGAAGCTCTGTTTTTTACCGTATATATTGGTTGTATCCAAGAAACCAACCGTGTATCCATCTTGTTGGTAATTCAACTGCTTCAAAGGATTGATCAATCCGTTGCCGACGGCAATCCCCTTCAGATTAATTGTCATGCCTCCTTCTCGATCGTTTTGAAGTTTGATGCTGTGCGCAAGCGCCGTTACGAATTTTCCAGCGTACGACTCGCCGCAGATGTAGAATTTGTTGTTCTCGAGTTGGGGGAAAAGCTTGAAGAATTGCGACAACGCCTCGTAGAGATTGAACACGACGTTCTCGAGGTTGCGAGAGAGGCCGGATTCGTGATTGGTGAAGCTGAAGCCGCTACCAACTGGATTGTCGATGTAGAGGATGTTGTGATGCAGATTCCAAGACACGTTCCGGACTCCCAATCGAAAATCATCGTCGACGATGTACGGGCCGTGTTCGGCAAAGAGTCCAAAAAGTCCCGAGTCACCGGGTCCTCCGTGCAGCCACAGTATCACTGGGGCTTTGGGACTAATCTGTTCAACGGCAGAAACGGAGATTCGAGGTTGATTCGGGTTGTAAAATAAATAATCAAAATGTGTCGAGAAAGACGTACCAGGGCTGGATAGTACCAGAAAAACATGTGCGAGCCGTAATGTTTGTCCACGGTAAGGAAGCCAGAGTAACTTTTAAGGCCATGGAAATCGTCGTGAGTTACTTCGGCCGCAGCGCGAGCCTCGTTGATTTGATTCTTCTCGATCATGGACGTGAGAAAGAGCGGGCTTCCCTTGGCATCGGTATCTATCACTTTTCCCTGCTGGTAGCACGCCATTGGATATTCACAATCCTGTAGGCGAGGGTCTGCATCTTCGGAGGAGACACCGAAGACGTTGCTTTGAAGCAAAATTATAAGTAAAATGCACAAAGATAGATTTTTCATTTTGAGTTTGTAATAAGCGAACAAGTTCACGCTCACGAGACTGTCGATCGAATGGATCGAAATTTTACTGGTCTTACTGATTTTCAATGGACCATAAACAATAACATCTCAAGTCACTACAGAGTAACGTATATGAATGAATCAACAACAGAAGATAGGAAAATATTCGAAAAATTTATTCTTAACATTTTATAACATATTTAGAACAATGAAATTAGTATTATTTCAATACTATTATTTTGATCAATAAATTTTATACTTGAGTATCTTTCAAACAAATTGAATGTGTTTTTAATATTTAAATATGTAATAGAAATTCAAAAAGTGTCATCAACTTATTTTATACAATAACATAACTCATTCAACATATAACTTTTATACAGCTTCATGCTTCATGCTTTTTATATATGTAAATTATGGTAACAAAATATTTGTTTCGTAGAGATTTATTTACTAAAATGGTTTGTTACGCGTAAAACGTGTTATGAGATCCCATGCCCACATCGGCTGATCAGCAGGTACCATGTGACCAGCATTTCTCACAAGTACTTCAGTTAAGTTATGTACAATCTTGGAATAGCCCGCTAATTCCTTACCCACCCACCATTGCTTTCTTTTGGCAACTTTGTAATCTTTGGCTCCAGGCCATTCCAAATTTTGAAGATAATTTTCAGTTAATGGATAAGCTACAATAATATCCAACTGACCATTATATATTAATACTTTATAATGTTGAAGCAAATCAGATACAAAAAATGATGCTGATTTTGTAATGTCCTCTTGCAAATGAGTTTCAACTTTTTTAGCTTCTGTGTCAAATGAACAATTTCCAACGTGTATAGCCTTGCGAACATCTGGTCTTTGAACAAATGTTGCAAATCTATCTGACGCTTCAGAGTCTTTTGTATGTAAATAATTAAAATAAAAGTCAAAACCAGTTAAATTTTTGAACAATGAGGGTTCTGGTGTCAAATCATTGTCAATCAGCCTATCAAATACAACAAATGCCTCCATATATTTTTCTTGCTTGATTAATTCTCTTGCTTGTGATTCCAATTGCTTGAATTGATCTCTGCCATTAAAATCAAGTAAGCCAATTTGATACAGATAATCACTATAATAAAGCTGATTCATAGGATCAGTTAAACCATTACCAATGGCAAGACCTTTGAGGTTTATTTTCAACTTGGCTTTGATATTGTAATCTTTAATTGCATGTGAAACTGCAGGAACATATTTTCCAGCATATGACTCCCCAGTGACGTAGAAATCATTAGCTCGCAATTCAGGGAAAAGTAAGAAAAACTGTTCCAAAGCTGTATGAACATCTCTGCCAACATCTGTTTCATTAACAGCATATCCCTTATCATCATCAGTGAAACTGTATCCTGTACCAACGGGATTGTCAATGTAAATGACATTATGATTTAAATTCCAAGAGTATTTTCTGCGTTGAAGAGTTTGATTTTTAGTAACGCTATAGGGACCATTTTCAGTGAAAAGCCCAAACAGAGAAGTTGCACCTGGTCCACCTTGAAGCCATAAAACAACAGGTGCATTCTTAGGTTCCATCTATAATAAAAATTTATCAATTTGAGACTATAATTGAATTCATATTGAAGAATGAAAATTTTATTTAAACAATTTTTAGATAATTATATTAAACTAAAAATAAAATTACATTTACAAAAAAATTATACATCACGAATAAATATACTAATTATCAGTGAGTAAATTTAAATTAACGCCCACATATCATGTTACTCGAGAGATATTGAATAACAGAGAGCAGACAATAAAAAAAAACAGATAAACAAAGAGCGGAATTCAAAACATCGGTCTCCATAGATAACAATTGTTTTTGGTACTGACCTGTGCAGGAAAAAACCAGAAGAACATGTTGGAGTTATATTCCTTATTAACGGTAAAGTAGCCAGAATAACTGCTGATTTCCATCATCAAAGCCATATCTTTGTGTTGCACCATGGCTGCATTTCGGGCCTCTTTGATCTCACCGGCCTCTATCATAGGAGTTAAAAACAGTGGGGGTCCAACGTCATCATCAGCACGCAGTGGTACTTGCTTTAATTTTGGATAAACATTGGTGAATCCTTCACTGATCGAAAAATAGGCCATTAAGGCCAACAAAGTAAAAATTTTCATTTCGCGATTGCAGATTGTGCGTTTCGCACAATATGAAATGATGAGGCAACAACACAGTTCAACGCGTCAATGAGCGGCAGGCGCTGCTGCACCAAAACGGCATATGCGGAGACATGAAGAACAGACGAGTCACGCTCACGGCTCACTGACCACAGGCCACAGCAGTCGGCATGACTTTCGCGGGATGACGAGTCGATGTGGTAGGAAATTCATTTTGCTACATTTTGAAGTTATCCAGCTGCTATTTAGAACGAATGACATTTAAAAATGTTAGTCACCAAATACAATGTATTTAACATTGATAGATTTATTTTTAAGTCCATGAGTGGGCTTCAACAAATTGTTAATCACATTTAACTGACAATTATTTAATGAAATAAAACTAATGAATAATTTTAATTATAAAAAAATATCTATTCTTTTGAATATTCATAATACAATTTCAATTAATATATTATCATGGTATGATTATTTTTCTTATTCAACAGATGGGTTTTCTATACAATTGGAAGAGAAGTAAGCTAAACTATAATCAATTACAGAACGAGCTAAGTAAAAAGCAAGTACATCATCATTGTGTGAATTTTCATTTTTCCTGATATTAAAGTATAAATCATCATTTGAATTCAATGATTTTTCTACTTGGTCCAGTAATTTACAATATGATTCATGAACTTCATTGAAAGACTTGAACTTAGTCCCATTTTTTAATTGCTTTATCACAAGTGGAAAACGATTTCTACATTCTTCAATTGGCTTTGCATTCAATAAAGATCCTTTTCTTTTTTGAGGTTCAAAAATTTGTTTGTGCAGAGATTCGTTAAAGCCTTCATCATCAACAAAGCTGTATGGATTTTCAAAATCATGATAAAGTTCATAAGAGCTTTGAAAACTTTCACCATTAACTTTTGAATTTGTAGAATCTTTTTTGTGTAAAGATTTTCCGTTAACATCTTCACTGACCATTTTCAAATTTGTTAAACGTGCTCCATGTGTAAATTTGGGGCCACTACTTTTCCTAGCCATTTTCATAATTTTCATATGTTCGTCATGTGTTTGTTTGACAGTAGCTGATTCATGATACATTTTTTGTAATTCTTGATCTGACAATGTTTGCTTTTTAAAGGCAGATAAACTATGCAAACGTTCATGTTCAGCGGATAGAATAAATTTGTCTGTGAGCTCTTGAATTGACAACGAATTCACGTCCAGGGAATCTGAGTTTTCTGCAGTTTCAGAACTGAATTTTACAAGATCTGGTTGTAGCTGATTTTCGTCCATTTTAAAACAAAAAATTATAACGAACAATGTTAGTAAAACGAAGAAATTTAACCTTTTATCCGATGCTATGGGACTGGCCGACTTGTCTAAGCAGACTACTCACTACACAGTACACACTCTCATCCTATCTTAAAAGGGAGATGGAGAGTAGGGGGCAGCCATGATGAATTTGAGTGGCAGCCATCTTAAGAGATTTTAAGCTATAGGATCTAAGGCTGGCATATAAGGCTGGCATTACAATAATAATTTGAGTGCATCCATCGTAAAAGATTTTAAGCTAGAATTAAGCTAGGATATGAGGCTGGCATTATATTATATTATATTATATAATAGTATATTATTATAAATATAATTCTTTGGCTATAATACATCCAGCAGAAATTCGTTTGTTTACATGGCTATAGGTGTACAGTAACGCCA
>CACVKI010145931.1:14972-29672 GCA_902732785.1 Trichogramma evanescens
CTCACTCATGACCCAAAACATTGCAATATTGCACAAAGGCATGGCATCAGATCATGGCAAATAGTGGCCTTATGAGCAAATATTATTCGCCTCATCACATCATTGATAAAATTCAACTCTGTTTAGGTACTTGAAGTTAAATTAGTCAGTGAAAAGTGTTTTGATAAGAACTTGTCGGATCTCTAGTGCTTGTATTAAAATAATAATTATACTTACTCCTTGCTTGAGTAATTAATGTAGATCGTTAATTCGAACGATCAGAACCACGAATGTTTAGAGACAAAAAACCATCACCTTACAGCTTACTTCTCACTGTTCCTCCTATAATCCTCATATTGTTTTTTCGTGTCGAACAGAACACATTGGTTAGGAGACATAATTTTTTCTTAAGTTCGAAAAAATTTTTTCATTAAATCTATATTATAATGAGGCACCGTGACGGTCGCGTGCGAAGCAGATCAAGGAGCAGGAGTCATACTTATAGGAGTTCGAGCCGGGCGAGTTCAAGAAGTATCAGCCATCGCAGACGTCGCAGTCGCGGCAGCCGTTATGATTATGATGATGAGCGCAGTAGAAGCTACGATAGACATCGTCGTAGTCGTCATTGGAGTTCACGGAGATCAAGTTCTCGTAGAACACGCTATCGCACTCGTTCTCGAAGTGTAAGTTATCGTTCTAGGCGTGGGGAAGATGAGCATCGACAAGGTCGTCGCCATGATCGTCGCCACGATCGTCATCGAGAAGAAGACGAGAATAGCGAGAGTAGCGAGAATAGCCGCCTAAGACGTTCACGTTCTTCGAGTTTTTTGTCGAGACATACTCCTTCTCCTCCAACGACGCCTTTACATGTTGCGGCTACAGGAACGATCGATGTTGATCTAATTAATGATAACTCTGATAAAATGAACAATGAAGCTCACACAAGAGGTGAGATATATATTGTATCAAAACATAACCTGTCGAGCTTGTACTCGATGCAAGACGTGAGCAGAGTAAATTTATTGTGTGATTTATTATACACACAGATGTGCAAGTAAGCGATTCATCTAATGCTACTGCGTCAAAGACGTCATCAAATCCTGCACCTTTAGAGAAGAAGTCGGATCTACCTTCATCTGCTGTGGTTGACAACGACATTGAGGTTATAGAGATTGACGAAGTAGCAAAACGTGTTTTGGGAGATGATCCAACTCTACCTACGAAGCAGAAAAGTCCGGTACATAATCATCTTGTTGTTAGATGGAAGGATTGTCTATACAATGGTCTCAATAGCGAAGCAACTGATAAGCTCATTAAAGCTTATGAACCCATTGAGCAGTTTAATGCGCAAAAAATGAATCCAGAGCTAATTCACATGTTGTCTGATAAAGTAAAAAAGCGTGATGCGTATTTTGTGAAAACTCAAAAGCTTGCTGGTTCTGCTTTGACTGCGATTGGCTTTGCAGCATCATCATTGTTGGGCAAAGATAATGTTTTGAATCGTGAGTTTTTAATTGAAAAACTATTTGATGCAGGGAAGATTATTTCTCTTTTGCATCATGGTCAATTGATTGGGCGTAAATCTTGCATTTTTCCTTTACTTAAAAAGAATATTAGACCAATCGTTAATGATTTAAAGACTGATGAATTTGTTTTTGGCCGTGATATGATGGTGAATGTTAAAAAATTAGCTGGTGACGGAAAGCAAACTCTGATTCTTGAGGAGACCTCATACAAAAAAGAAAATAACAGGTTTTTAAACTCCAATCGGCCCCTGACAAAACCGAATTTTGTAAGTCAGGTGGGCCAAAAATATTACAAAAGTGCTCATTTCAAGAAGAATGTTTTCAATTCAAAGAATTCGAAGCCGAATTCTCAAAATACGTTCAATCAGAATCGCAGTCAGGGTCAAAATCGCAAGCGTTGAGTAAATATACTGCAGGTCGTTTGTCATTGTTTTTGAAACGTTGGCATCTTATCACTAAAGATAACTTTATTCTTAATTGTATAAAGGGTTATAAAATAACTTTTGAACAAAAAGTTGTTCAAACTCATGTACGTAAAGAGCCGATACGTACACTAGAAGAACAAAAAGCAATTTCCGAGTCTGTGCAAAATTTAATTAATATTGGAGCTGTAGAAAAATGTGAACATGAACCAAATGAATTTATTTCAACATATTTTTTAAGGAAAAAGCCTGATGGTTCAAATAGATTTATACTTAATTTAGTTGAACTTAATAAGTTTATAGTTCCTAATCACTTCAAAATGGAAGATATGCGTTCAGCTTGCAACATCCTTAATCGTAACGATTTTTTAGGCACTATTGACTTGGAAAATGCTTTCTTTCTTGTACGATTATCACGTAAGAGCAGAAAATATGTTAGATTTATTTTTAATGGGGTCTTATACCAGTTTTCATCGTTGCCTTTTGGTTTGTGTCTGAGTCCACTTATATTTACAAAAATTATGAAAACAGTTTTTTCCTTTTTGCGTTTCAAAGGCTATCGTTCCAATGTATATCTTGATGATGCTCTGTTATATGGAAGCTCTTATCATGAGTGCTTAGAAAATATTAGGTACACAATAAATGTGTTACAATTTTTAGGATTCATTGTTAAATTTGAAAAAAGCTGCATCACACCATCGCGCCGATGTAAAAATATTTAGGTTGTGTAATAGATACAAGTTGTTTTACTATTGAGTTAACGGAGAAAAAGAAATTGTTAATTTTAGAAAAAATCAAATCTTTTAATTTCAAAAAATCATATAAAATTAGGGATTATGCTCAGATTTTGGGACTACTGGTTTCAGCTGTTGTTGGGGTTGAGTACGGTATGATGTATGCCAAAAATTTAGAATTTGACAAAAGTATTGCTTTAAAAAATAACAATGGTAATTATGAAGGGAAAATGTTTGTATCTCAAGCGACTATTACTGATTTTGAATGGTGGAAAATGAATATAATTTCTAGTTTTCGTGTAATTAGAGAATATAAATTTAAAATGATTATTTTCACGGATGCTTCACTTTCGGGATGGGGCTCTGCTTGTGCAGGTGAAAAAATTGGTGGTTTTTGGTCAAAAGATGAAATGATACACTCAATTAATTATTTAGAGTTATTAGCAATATTTTTAGGTTTGAAAGCTTTTGCGTCTGATGCGAGTAATTGCGAAATTTTGTTAAGAGTCGACAATACGACAGCGTTGTCTTACATAAATCGTATGGGTGGCTCACGACACATTAAATATAATTTGTTAACATCTCAGATTTGGAGATGGGCTGAACAGCGGAAAATATTGTTATTTGCGTCTTATATACCAAGTAGTGAAAACACCGAGGCAGACGAGCAATCACGTATCAAGAATATTGATACTGAGTGGGAGTTAGCTCCTTATGCTTATGAAAAAATTGTTAATACTTTTGGTGTCCCATCAATTGATTTATTTGCATCTCGTGTAAATAAAAAATGTAAAATATTCTGTTCGTGGTACAAAGAGCCTGACGCGTCTGCAATCGATGCTTTCACTATTTCGTGGTGTAACTTGAATTTTTACGCTTTTCCGCCATTTGCTGTAATTTCAAAAGTTTTGAGGAAAATAGTTAGTGAAAATGCAACTGGTATTGTAGTAGTTCCACTTTGGAGCACACAAAACTGGTTTCCTATGTTTAAAAAATTATTGATAGGAAATCCTATTGTATTAAAACCCAATGTAAAACTATTGTTATCTCCGTGCAGGAAAATGATTCATCCGTTGGCGAATCAACTTACACTCGTGGCAGGCAAGCTATCTGGGAGTCGTATGCTCGCCGAGGAATGAAACATGAATCGATTGAAATTATGATGCAAGCTCTGTCTAAAAATACCATTAAGCAATATAGTTCAACGATTGTACATTGGATGAAACATTGTAAAGAAGCAGGCATTGATTGTTACACTGCTAATGTAGAAGAGATTATTAGTTATCTTACTGTTAAATTTCACGAAGGTGCAAGCTATGGCACTTTTAATTCAGCAAAAGCTGCTATCGGTACTATTTTAAATTATAGTATAACTAACAATATAATTCTTAAGAAGTTTTTCAATGGCATTTATCGAATGAGACCAACTCGTCCGAAGTACAATAGAACCTAGGATGTTAGTTTAGTATTAAATCTCATTTCAACGTGGTATCCTCTTAATAATTTAAATTTGGAAAAGTTATCTAAAAAAATATCAATTTTGTTGGCACTTGTAACTGCTCATAGAGCGCAGACTTTAACCGCTATAAATGTTAAAAATATTGTTAGACGCGAAGGTAAAGTAGAAATTGAAATTACGGATCGTATCAAAACATCTGCGTCAGGGAAAACTCAACCGTTATTAGTTTTACCCTATTTTAAAGATAAACCAGAACTTTGTGCAGCATCCACGTTGGATTTTTATTTGGAAAAAACTAAAGAAATAAGACATGATGAACAACAATTACTAATTTCTTTTAAAAATCCACACAAAGCAATTTCTGTGCAAACATTTAGTAAATGGATTAAGTGTGTACTAAGTGATAGCGGTATTGATATTAGCGTTTTTTCTGGCCATTCTACGCGACATGCGTCAACGTCAAAAGCTTTAGCAAAAGGAGTTGATATTAATACTATTAAAAAGACAGCTGGATGGTCAGAAAAGTCGGAAGCTTTTGCTCGATTTTATAATCGTCCTATTATTAATGATAGTTCAGATTTTGCTATGGCAATAGTTGATTGATGATTTTGTTTAATTTTTAAACATTATTATGTTCAAATAAAATAATTGTTCAAATTAAATGTTTTTTTACAAACCTTCATTATATATTATAGGAGAAATTTATTATTAGATCATATAAGAATAATCGCTATATATTTTTACTCTAAACAGCTACATTAATTACTCAAGCAAGGAGTAAGTATAATTAGAAATCAAACGAACTTACCTGTAAGTGAAGTTCGATGATAATTATACGAAGTCATTGCTTGAGTAATTAACGCCCACCTCAAAAAAAAAAAAAAAAAATTAAGTTTTTTCTTCCCACCCGATATAGCGATTATTAAATATAGAACTCTGAAAATATGAGGATTACAGGAGGAACAGTGAGAAGTAAGCTGTAAGGTGATGGTTTTTTGTCTCTAAACATTCGTGGTTCTGATCGTTCGAATTAACGATCTACATTAATTACTCAAGCAATGACTTCGTATAATTATCATCGAACTTCACTTACAGGTAAGTTCGTTTGATTTCTAATTATTTGAAGCGTTTAAGGCCATAAGTATTGAAAATAACGCTTTATAAAGTCATAATTGAACAATATTGCAATGTTTTGGGTCATGTGTGAGATCCAACAACTTCTTAACAATAAAATGTAATGTTTTCAAGAACCAGGTGTCTAAAATAAGTAACCAAAATAGTTTGAGGACAGGAAATGAATATTTATTGTACTTTATATGCTTATTTTTATTATTTCAACGTTTATTTTTTATCTAAGGCTTCTAGGGCATATTCGCACAACCTAACATAACAGAGCATGTTTTCTAACTGTCCTGAATCACCAGAAAAAGTTTGGTCAAAATCCATGACCCGAAGGTGAGAAGGTCTCTTTGTAGTTTCATCAACTTGATAAATCAAGTAGTCCTAACAATGAAGCATTTCGTCAATTTAGTGATATATTTACTTGGCATATACCAATGAAATATTTCGTTGTTTTGATAAAATATTTCGTAACAATATTTTAAATGAAACTAGGTTCATTAATTTGATTGTGCTTTCATCGAAGTAATCATAATTTTATTAGTTTTATTTATTCATTTCTTTCATTTTGTGAAGTATGAAATATGAAATGATATTTCATTAAATCGATCACTTCGTGATTGTTTCAATGAAATTTTTTTCTCACAAGGAGACCACACGAGATGCGGCTCACCGAATGCCCTGAAAATTTTTTTTTGGACTACTGGCAGCTAATAATGAACCCCTGTATGCTTAGTATTATCCAATAGGCCCCGGAACTCAATTTTAGGGATAATATTGATTTTAATAAAAATTTAATAAAAAAAACATGATTTTCTGGACTTAATTACTGCAATACCTAACAATGCCATATCCTACTATCTTGGGTTACTATATATGACTACTTACACATAAAAATAGTTAAATTTATTAAAAAAGTTATATTTCAGCTTACTAGCCCGTTTGAGGCGTATTTCGTACTGAGCGTCCTCAATAGATAAAGACGCTGAGCAAGCAAAATTTAAACCTACTACAATTTGAATACAAATAATTATATTGAATACAATTTGAATATAAAAATAATTATTTTGAAAATCATGTGCATCATAGTAAAATTTGCTACACAGCTTAGTAAAAATTCTACTATCACAAAAATTGTTAAGGGCATTACAATTTTTACTATATTTTGAGGTTTACCACGACTACTTTACAACATATTAATTTTCATTAATTTTTATTTAAAATTTCCTATCTATTTTTCTCAGTGTAGTAAATGATGGCTATTTTAATAATTGTTACCTATTTAGCTTTTCTATTCAATCTTGCCACGCACAAGTATAAATAAATTAACAAATAAAGGAAGAATTTTCAAAAACGAAAGAATGCAAGTTTATTGTAGTGCACGCGCGCGCGCGCGCGTCAATTCCAAATGTGGTGAATTCTTACAACGAGCGACGACGCGGACAAACGCTATAGGAGAGAATGCCAAGCTTGTAAACACTCTCCGGACCACGCCACACACGTGCCCCGCGACACGATGCGGTGAAATATATATTTGAATAACGCGCGTTGCTCCGCGGCTTTCGATCCTACGCCAGAGTGAGCGAGAGCGAGAGAGGACTGCAGCTGTATTTCATTCGTATATTTATTTCGCGATTTGTCTCCGCATGGACCTATTGATTTATCGACGTTTTTAGAATTTATCGCGCGTCTTGGTACGCGGTAACGCGCAAAGTAAAACTTCGAAGAATAACTAAAATTCCTCAACGTTTTCTTCGTACTATACATAGAAAATTTATTCAGAACTCTGTCGTTTCAAATCGAGTCGCTCTTGAGGATGAACATTTTTTAAACTTTCATTGGAATAAAAAAAAAATACCGAAGTATGCGCGTGTGCGTGGCCGACGAGTCGATCCGTGTAGAGTAGTCACTAAAGGAAAAAAGGATATTCCAACCCCCCCTTTTTTCTATCTCTCTGTCTCCCTTTACTTCCATGAATATTAACGTCAAAGCTTTGAGAGTACATAAGACGCATCGGTACATAATATAAGGAAAGTAAAAGCATGAATTACTCGTGGCAAAACTCGATTTTCTCGATATATGTGCTCTCTCTCTCTCTCTGTCTTGTGCGATATAATAGTAAGCAGTTTCACAAAAGAGTGCGCGCGAGCGTTCAGTTTTTGCCACCCAAGAGGGTAGGTGCGATTGTACAGCTGATAAATTCATTCTTGATTGAAGTCACTTTGCAAGAATAAACTTTCTTTTTTTCTTTCTCTCTTGCTCGCGTTGAAATACGAGCTTTTTTTGAAGAATTTCAATTGTGTTTTTAAAAAGAAATTCGTTGGATAAAATTTCAAAGACCGAGCCAGCCTTGACGAAATAAATGTTGTAATTCTGTCGTCGTTAATTCAGCTAGCCGTGTCGTACACGAAGCTGAATTATTTTATTAAATAAAAAAATTTCGAGTATTTTCAAATTCTCCCGTGGCTTCGTAATACGTATGCTACAGATATATATGTATATACAACGGTGACGCAGAAGCGCGCGACAAATGACCAACTCGGAAATAGAAATGAAAAAAACTTCTCTATCCTCGCAGGACACCGAAGATATAAAGTCTGACATACTTCTCTTTCTCTCTTTCTCTCTCTCTCTCGTACATATTGCACTGTTTTCTCTTTTCTTCAAGCTGGTATATAAAGCGACTTTTTAAGCCGTTCAAATTGATATTTTCATCTATAATAAAACGCGGCCGCGCATCGATATCGTTGTGAATCTTTCGAGGATTGCTGCACACAAACGCCCGCGCGCGCTCGCAGAGAGACGTTCGATCTTCTCTGAATTTTGCAAACAATTTTACGATGCGAGACGAGTCGAGATTCGAGTATATGCGATCTGTACGTATCAAGTATAGCATATAAAATACAAAGAGTACCTTTTTCCTCGAGCTTTGCGTAAAAAAGTAAGAGAGGTGGAGGAGACGCCCTTCACAGAACGCGTTCCATCTAAAATGCTATTCATCTAGTCGACTTTTTTCAACCCGAGCGATCCTCGAGTCTCGACTGACGATGATAAATAGCTGGATTTCGACTCGGCGTGCGCGTCGTGCCGTACATCCTTACCTACTATATACTCTTGCTATCGCAGAGCTCCTATTTTTTTCTCTGCTCTCTCTCTCTCTCTCTCTCTCTCTCTCTCGTCTAGGGAAAGAGAGAGAAAATTTCGATTAAACACGAGGAACGAGAGACGTTTAAATTACTTTCCCATGTTGTATGTATATAAAAGAGTTGCCCCGCCGCCGTGAAAATGAGCACCTCGTCGAACGGTTATGCATACTCGAGGGTTGCGCGAAGTGCTACACAGATCGAGAAAGCAAATGCACCCTCTCGTTTCTGCCCACGCGAGTGTGTATAATAGCTGCGAATTTATGCGCGAGAAAAAAGAAAAAATTTCCTCGCGCATATATACCTATATAATATTGAAGTACTAGAGGTGCTAAGAGGTAACGATTATTTCTAAATTTCATTTCCAACATTTACTTTCGAGCGCGGCAGAGAGGTAAGTATATTAATATTATATATAATGTACGGCAGCAGAAGTAGATGTAATAGGGAAGAAGAAAAAATCGAGAGAAGACTTTTCTTTTCCCCTTTGCGCGGCGAGTTGATAGAAATTGGTGCCTCTTTTTCCCCACGGATTGCACACTTCGCTCGTTCGTGTGTATGTGCAGCGTGCGCACGAGAGTTTCAGCCGTGTTCAGCTCGACGGAACAAGGAGTTATATAGGTACACGCACGAAGATGTATTTTTCCGACTATTCAGCGTAAAATTAAAGTGTGCCGCTTCCACGACACTTATATAATACAGAAAAAACGTACTCATTTTTTCTTTTTCTTTTTCTCGCATACACATGCGTAATTTAGACAGTAGTAGAGAGAATCAGTTAAAACTCGAGGGTATTGTGAATCTACAAAAGCTATCAGGCCTGCAAATTACCTTTAAAAAGAGCTCTTTTTAACGAAATACCGTTACAAATTTGTAACCGTTTCAAACACGATTTTTCTGCAAGGTTAAACCTAAGAGCACTTACTGTAAAAAGTTAGACAAGATTAGATGGGTGGAACATGTAAATAATTGTAATTATTTAAATATTTAAAATTTGTAACAGTTTGGGGGTCTAAATTGTCATAATCTGCAGGCCTAGTATATTAGTGGCGACGTGTACGCAGGCCAGAAAAAGTCGCGCGCAGCCCTGCATGTGCCCGAGAGAGGAAGTAAGCGGCCCGCTAAGGAAGCCTGTAAGTGCCATGCGTCGCCGCGCGCGTTATCCTTTCTGTTTATTTGTTTCAAGACTCGGAACTGTTGACTTTAATTATTACGTGTCGAATCTTTGATTATTAAGTTGCTCTAACGTTTAGTGTCGAAGTCAAGATGGAAATTAAAGTATCCGATGAAGCCAATAGTGTTTTCTTTAAACTGGAGAATAATTATTTAAACTTTGAGACCTTGCAATTTTATTTTTCTGGTGCTCGTGGTCTAGTATTTGGCGGTAATCCAAAAATTTGCGTGCCGATTATTAATGATCAATTTCAGTTACGTCACGATGTACTAGAATACAATGTATTGTATAAAACTCGAAAAATAACGGATGGAAGTCGTGACCAATTAATAATGAACTATTTCCAAAGTTTATATACATACAAGGAAATTTGTCATTTGCTAGCAGTTAAACATAATTATCATATATCGGAGCGTTCATTGAAAAGAATTTTAAAAAGACTAGGAGTTAGAAGAAAAAATATTGTGGAGAGTGAAACTGAACTTATCGTAAAAGCTCTCATTGAAATTCAGAGCACTTCCGGTTTTAATTTAGGATATAGATCTTTGTGGCAACGATTAAAAACAGAATATAAATTAACAGTAAAGAGAGATACTATTCTCAAATATTTAAGAATCATCGACCCAGAAGGAATAGAAGCTCGCTCCAGGTACCGACTAAAGCGTCGACAATATTCTGTGTCCGGGCCCAATCATTTGTGGCACGTGGATGGTCACGATAAATTAAAAAAATTTGGTTTTGCCATACATGGTTGCGTAGATGGTTACTCCAGAAAAGTTATTTGGTTAAATGTAGCTACAACTAACAACAAACCCGAAGTGATAGCGTACTATTATCTGCAATCGTTAATTTCCCATAATTGTGTACCCTGTGTTATAAGAAGTGATAAAGGTACAGAAAATTTTATGATAGAGGTGATACAAATGGCTTTACGTTATCAAGATCAAGACAGTAGAGCAGGGTACAACAGCTTCTTAAAGGGGAAAAGCACAGCTAACGAAAGGATAGAAAAATATTGGAAGCAGCTGCGTAACCATACCACGGAATTTTATATTCGAATTTTTAAAAAAATGCAAGAATTGGGTGATTTTGACGGCTCAAATGTGATCCATATAGAATGCCTTCGTTACTGCTTCGGACCGCTCATTCAACGAGATCTGAATCGAGCCCAAAAAGAATGGAATGAACATAGAGTTCGAAAGCAAAATAATTATAAATCCCCTTGCGGTATTCCAAATATAATTTATTATTGGCCAGAAAAATACGGAGGTAAACCTTTCATAAAATACCCTGACCATGAAAAAATTGAAAAATTGTTCAAAGAATTCACTGTGAAACCGGAGTTGTTCAGTGAAGAAATTCAAACGATCGTTCAATTGATTCTACCTAATATAAATATACCTACTAATATAGAAGCGGCTTATGCATGTTACAAAAAACTTTTAAATGAAATAAATGCACTCAACGCAAACATTTAATTACATCTATTACGCAGAAAATTAAATTTATATTTTGAATGATACATATTTATCGAAATCTTTATATTGATTAAATAAAAAAGCACACACTGATTGCAAAAAAAACTTTTTATTTGGAACTAATTATTTCAAAAAAGCCTAGAAAAACAAAAATCATAACATTCTTTTTCTTTGATTTCAAATGAGTATTATTACTCATATTAGCATACACACAGAGTTCAGATTAGCAGAAAATAATTACTGACTTGCTAAATTCCATTTATTTTTTTTCAATTCTATAATTATTATATGCTTTTATTATAATTAAAGATAAGCAGATTTTTATCTCAAAATTTAAATATTAATTCATATTTTTTTCTGAACTGAACTCTGTGCGTAAAATCATTTGTTTATAATAACATATTAATAAATTTTAAAAATGTTGACTTAGCAAAACAATAAACACACATTATGTCTCTACATGTGTATGTAGGTGTGTGTGTACATCAATTATTTATACAGTCAGACTAGTTTTTTACATATAAATATTGACTGTTATTAACACTGTTTTGCTTATTACAAAAATCTATTTTATAGATATTAAAAAATAAGTACTAAATCTCTAATCGCTATCTGATTCTACATCACTTTTCTTTAAAGTTCTCAGTGCATCTATTGCTTTTGGTCTTAATTCTACATCATAATTGAAACAATTACTAATTGTTTCGTGCAAGATCGCTGGTAATTGATGAAATGTAGGCTTACATTTACTTTTTAAAATCTGTTCAAGACAAGCTTTAGGCGAACCTGTCAAGTGCCAAACAGGATTTTCGCTAAATAATTCTACAATTGTGCACCCAAATGACCACATGTCCGAAAATTTAGTTGCTTCTTGAAGATGAAGAAATATTTCAGGAGCCATATACATTGGAGTACCCACAAAATTAGAGCGTCCCTGTGTTGTCATCAATTGAGTGCTGAGTTCTTGTATTTTGGAAATTCCTAAATCGCATATTTTGATAACTTTCCTTTTTGTAAGCATAATGTTCGCAGGCTTGATATCACGATGAATAATATAATTTGGAATCTCATGCAAAAATGTAAGTCCAAGAAGTATCTGAGCAGTTATTTTGATTTTATCCCAGTTATCCAATGACAATTTTTGTTTGATACTTTCCTTAAAAATGATATCTTTGAGAGAAAATCCATTTATTAGTTCCATTATAATATGGAATTCAAATTTATTAATGGAATAACCCATGATGAAGACAATATTTTTGTGCTTAACTCGACTCATTATAGCGACTTCCTTGATAACACCTTTTGGACTACAATGCATTACATCTATGGTTTTTATAGCTACTTTGTTTTCGAGCCAGTATCCTTTTTTAACTTCACCAAAGGCTCCTTTTCCTAATAACTGATCACTAAATACTAGCTGTTCGAATGGGACGTCAATGGAAATATCAACTTTTATGTCATGTACAGCTTCCACATTAGTAATTTTAGTTTTCTTCTTTGGTATCATTGGTTCGATAAATTTATGATTTTCCTTCTCATTCTCATTAAAATTGCTGGCACTTATATTAGATAAAGGAGTTTTAAATATAGACTCACAAGCTGGAAATTTACCAAGAGATGATACATTGTTTGTTGAAAGTTTACTTCCAGAAGTTCTGTTATTCTTATTTTCCTCAATGGGCTTTGAGATTTCACGTTTAGCAGCTGCTGTTGTATATAGATATAACGTCATCACTCGATGAGCTTTGTTGTAAGCTGTTTTATAATATTCCCAGAAGCCAAGAGGACCAAAATTTTCGACTATCACACAATTATTTCTTCCCAGTTTCACTGAACTCTTATCAAAGTAAGAAAAATTCAAATCATTGCGATAAGCTTGAATACACTTTTCAATGATGTCTGCAACAGTATAACTTTTATTGCAATCCAATACAATTTCTTTGGTTGCACTTGATGGCATCTTATAGTAATTTCCATTTTCATCGTCACGGTGATACCACATAACTGGTATTTTTTTCATGTCCAAAGCTTGTGGTGAAACTGCGCCTTTTCTTTTATTTCCAATTTTATTTTTTACTAGCTGTAAGTATGACGATACATAATTAACTCTAACATTGACATCTACTTAATCAATGCATATTAAAAACAATTTATATTTACCTCCTGCTGGGTTTCTGGCGTTTTTGCATATAAACACTGCATAACAGAATTGAATTTGCTTCTCTGCTGCTCACTCATCGTGACTTGGGACCTGGCCTCATCTATTTAATAAAAAAATCATAATGCAAACTATAAGATCACTTACAGAAAATAAAGTAAATTTAAGGCTATTTGTTTACATACCGTGTTTAGTTAAAATTTCATAAGCATCAGCATCAGGAACACATTTAAAGCAATTATCTTCAAGGGTCAGGCAGAATGATTTGTTGTTTTTCTTATAGGTTAACCCACTAATCTTTGGGTAGTACGTTTTTAATGTACCGAGAGATATTTTATCATTCTCGATTTGGAAGTATCGAGAGCCGGAACTATCTTTAATTTCAATGTCACGCGAAGGCATATTTGATATGTTTTATTATGCAAATCACTAAAACAATTGATATATATATATACAGTCCGTTATCACTTCGGCTTTGATTTCGCATGTGCAAAAAATTCTACGCGCGCGCGCTGCGGGCGGGCGTCGCAAGTGATCGCGGCGCTCGCCCTCTGCGCGCGGCGACGCATGGCACTTACAGGCTTCCGTAGCCCGCGGACTCGTTCGCGCCGAGCCTCAGTTGAGTAGATTGAGTCACGCTGTAGCGTCGTGCCACTTGTGTACCCCCTCCCTCTGCCTATCGTTCGCGGCGCTGCGCGTCGCTGCTGGTGTGGGCCGAGCATCGAGAGACAGCAGCAGCGCGACGCATACGCACACGCAAAGTCTCTCTCTTCAGTCAAGAGACAGCAGCAGCAGCACGACACACAAGTTAACGTCGTTCTATCTTCAGTTGAGAGACAGCAGCAGCGCGACGCATACGCACACGCAAAGTCTCTCTCTTCAGTCGAGAGACGGCAGCAGCAGCAGCAGCAGCAGCACGACGCACACGCACACGCACGCTCCCTCTTTAGTGAACACGTGCTCTCTCTTTAGTGAAGCAGCAGCAGCAGCCGAGTGGGTTATCATCGCACTGAGCACAACAACACACGCACACGCACGCTTTCTCTCCAGTCGAGCGGCAGCAGCAGCACCAAAGACGATAGACACGTATAGAAGCACAGAGCTTAAGTAAAAATTGAGGCTGGCTTATATGGTACCAAAACCAACTTCAAGGGGGCGCGGCGAGCAACCTAAGCCTGTAATGCATAAGCAATATTTAGTCTCTTACTTGAAATATCTTCGTGGTCGAGTGGTCAAGCGCTGGACTTTGACTTTTGCGTCGACCGGTCGGGCATTGGTTCAATCCCAGGCCACGGATATTTTTTTTACATGTTTTTTTCTTAAATTACAAAGAATAAAGTAAGGTTTTCGTTTTTAGCTGATATTGGTCATAAAATTAAAATTACATTGATAATCAAACGTTTTTTTTCACGTTTTTTTTTTGACAAAAAAATAAAAAATCACATTTAATTCAAACGCAAATTAAATTAAATTAATGTATATGTATGCATACGCCTCGAAAAAACATT
>CACVKI010145933.1:0-18946 GCA_902732785.1 Trichogramma evanescens
ATATATAGGGGATGCATTATATCTATCTACGTATGCGTGCAGCTTTTGAAAGTGGCCAACGACTGACGGGGAACCTATCTCTACACACACACGTAGATATTACATATGCTGCATAATACGTATAGCGCCTCTTGAAACTCGCTTTCTCGCTCTCTCTCTCTCTCTCTCATATCTGCCGCTCGTAAACCAAATGCGCGCGCGAAGGGCTTGGCAGCAAGGAACATTACTCTCTCTCTCTTTCGCTCACTCTCTATTCCGCAAAGCCGGTATCCGGTTCGTTCCCCGGCACATCCGATTTTCGACGCGAACTCGTCGGAGCGAGCTTGCGCCACGGCGCGCGGCGGTGCTTGTTGACTTTGACTCCGACAACTTTGAGATCTATATACATATAGATTTTCTCTTTCTCTCGCTCTTATGCTATATGGTACTGTATGCAGGGGGTCCGTAAATATGAGCAGCCGCAGACTCTCTCTCTCTGTTTCTCCCTTCCTCCTCCTCCACCCGAACTTGCTCATTTGCCGATAAATGTACGCAGCTTTTATAAATGTGTTAAAGCCGAGTAATTCCTCTCTCCCTCTCTTGTATGTACTTTCTCTCTCTCCAGCGATGTACGTATATAAAGTACGGAAATAAAAATAATTGCATTAATTTTTAATCAGTTATATTGTGTACGAGCCGTGTACATATACGCACTCCCGTTGTAATCAGTACGCGCGCAATTTTTCGAAGCGTACGCGCACACGTTCGCGTATTACGCGGCTCGTTGTTGCGTGCCCGCGCGTGTGTATAACGAGTTTTCCACTACGGGCGAGCTCGTACGAGCGTAAACGTCGCGATAAATCATACAAATTGGCGTAACGCTAAAATCATTAAAAGATACGGGATATTTCGCGGTCTCGTGTGTGTGTGTGCGTGTACGCACGTGCGTAGCATGTACCCGGGCTGCTGCCCTCGCACATATGGTTCACGCGAGGCTTGCGTCGTCGTGTCGTACGCACGGAACATAAACAGAGAAAAGCTTTATATGGGCTGTGTATAGAGAGAGAGAGAAGGGAAAAAGGTGGAGTTCGGTAAACCATAAGCACCCTTATATAGTGGGGGGTAGTTGTTGTAACGGCAGTTGTTAGTTTCTTTTTTTTTTACGCGAGATAATAAAATCGCTGAGTGTACAACGGAAAAAATGATGCCTTTTTACAAGGATGCGTGCGCGAGTGTAAATATTACGTATATGAACGTTTCTGTATGAAAAAAAAGCTTGAAATTCGAGACTAAAATTGCGATTGAAACACTTATGTGATATTTAAAGCCAATGATGCTGATATATCTGCATGTGATGGATGCTAAAAGACATTCGCACAAAAGGATAATCTTAAAATCCACGTCGTGCCGTCATCAACTTATTTCATCTAGAGACCTATATTACTCTCGAGTGCTGTGTTTTCAAAGTTTACTCGGCTTCGAAATAATATCAAGCCTCGATCAATACACTCCAAAGCGTCAAAATTCTTACGTTTGTTTACATTATTAATTGGCTCGAGTAACGGTTTTCTTTCGACGATCTCACGCCTCTGAGTCGTTCAGTTCGCGTCGCGACATCGCAGAGTAATTACAGGGAGATAGTATCAAGCGCCGCAAGTGATTCGACGCGATAAAAAATGCAACAATTTGACATCGACATGGCAGCTCCCGGCAAAAATACTTTAACAGACGAGTTGAGGAGATTGAAAGGAGATACCGATTGGACGAACGAAGATCAGCGACGCAATCTGTTCAATCGTTTTTATTCCATGATCGACGCCTGGACAGACTCGTCTCCGTATCTCGCGATCATTTTTGGACGCGAACAAATGGATTGGTTCCTCACTGAGTCTTTGCGTACCGAAGTTACGACCATGTCGGGAAAATTCGTCAACTTCGTGATCGGGGCGGGCTACAAGGACGATCCCCCGCGCGATGAAAAAGGAATCCCGTTGCGGCGTCGTACCACACCGGTGCACCTGGCGTACAGACTCTGGTCCGGGGACAACCGTCGCAGGGTCGAGGTGATTCACAAGCTTTTTCGAATCTACGACTGTTACGACGTGAACTTTGTCGACGAGCGCGGCCTGACGCATTTACACGTGGCCTGCGAGTTCGGCCTCGCCGATGTCGTGGGCCAATTCCGGAAGCCCGACTGCCTCTCGATGGAGACGGGCGACTCGCCGCTGATCGTGGCTTGCTCGAGGGGCCACCCGTCAGTGGTCGAGGGGCTGCTAAAGAACGAAGCGAATCCAAATTTGGCCAACTTCCAGACGGGACGCACGCCTCTGCACGTTCTGTGCGATACACCGGTCCGCGACGATCACAACATGATGATCAAAATGGCGTATATCCTGTTGAGGAATAGCTGTTCCCGGGTGGTGATCGACGCGCGAGACAGTCGAGGCGACACGGCCCTGCACCTGGCCGTGAAGAACAACGCGCGAGGCATGATCGAGCTGCTGCTGCGCGAGGGCGCCAATCCGAACTCGGTCAATGCCGCGGGATCGACTCCTCTGCACGTGGCTTGCGAGAGGACCGAGGACGCGTCGACCCTCGAAGACGCGGCAAGCCTGACGGAACTGATCATCGTTCAAGTCAACGCTCGCAAAGAGCTAACGCTGGCGCTGGACGCGAAGAACGGGCGAGACAAGACACCCCTTGAATTGGCCGTAGCCAATCTGAAGCCGCGCGAAGTCAACGCACTTTTGACCGACGAGGCCGCGCTGCAAGGGTTCGTTTACCCCCGTACCCTCTGGTTGCCGAAGGGAGCCGGAAGGTCGGACGCCGAATGGGATTTGTATATGGTGGCCGCGACTCTGGCGTGCGTCGAGATCCTGATGAAGAGTGGATTCCAGCTGACTGAGGACCATAAAGGGGCGATCAAAAAATTTTTCCGTGACGGCGAATTATTCAAGAAGACAGAGCTTTGGCTCGACAACACTTGGGGCGAGGACGAGGATTTTATAAGGGCACTGAAAAGAATGACGTTCAAGGCGGGCGTGTCGGTCTACAAAGTGCTGCATATACGATGGCAAGACGCGATGGTACAGTTCTCGTACGCGGACTTTTGGAGGTTCGAAGGCTCGCGTGAGATGTCGCGTGAGCTCGATGTGAAGCGTCAGAAAACTCTTGCTTGGCTTCTGTGTAGGATGATATTTAAAGAATTCTTCAAAAAAACTGTACGCGGTGGATAATTCACGCAGTATCATTGTACAAATTCATGTATACATACTCGATTGCACGAAAAACAATCATTGAGATATTTTTAATTCTTTCAAGACACCTTCAATATAACAGTGAAATATTTGAAGAAAACTAATTATGCTGCCTATTTTTTTATCAATCTGAATGTTATACAAGATTAAATAATTTTATGCAAAAAAAAAAGTTAGAAATAATAGTTTTTATACGTATTTTTTTTAATAGCTATTATTGTTTTCTAAAGGCTGGAAAATAGGGTTAAACTGTTAATATCAATGCTTGTTCCGTGATTGATCTTGTATGAGTCAAACTTTTTCTCTGACATGCCTTTAGGCTTTTGAACATCGTATATTTAAAAAAAAATAATAATATTTAAGTGGTATAATTTTTGGGGATTGTTAAACTATGCGGAAGTTATTTTTTTCTTGACAAACAGCATCAACTTAAAAGGTTAATATCATAAAATGGAAATCAAAATTTTTCAAACTTTGTGAGGAATTTGGTATTTGGACCGTCTTAAAAGAAATCCTAAATTTTAAAAACAATTACGTCAATTACTTGTTATTTAATGTATAAGTTTATTTACGAATAATAGGAGGTAACTTTTCACAGTAGTGAGAAAATTGATTACAGTATAAAATTTTTTAATTTATTTCAATACATTTAATGATATTTATTTCAAAAGTTTTTAAATATTATTATATTCATTTAAATTCAAGTTTACTGTGTCCATGTATCTCAAAACAATCTTATTAAAATAAATATTTGATACAATCGTAAAAAATACCTTCGTGAGATATTAGAGGATTCTTGAAGCCATATGACAAATTTCATTTCAGAATGACTTACTACGAATATATACAACATTTCAGCTTTGAATCCGAATGATTTTTAATAAATGTCTTATTCAAAGAAATTACTAACAATAGTACATTCACGAGGGTTTTGAGTACATTTTGGTATCCAAGTAATTCGTGACAAATGTCACATTTGAAGGGTTTTCTTAATTATGAACTGCCATTATAATAGGTTTGCTATGATCATGAACTTTCATTCTGTGATTTTTAAGATAATCTTTTCGTCCAAATGATTTGTGGCAAATATCACACTCAAATGGTTTGCTACGACCATGAATTGTCATTAAGTGCCTTTTCAGACTTTGTAGAGCTCCAAATGATTTTTGACAAATATCACACTCACATCGTATGCTAAGATCATGTAGTGAATTTATGTGAGTTCTAAGGGTAACTTTTTGTGCAAATGTTTTGTGACAAATTTCACATTCAAAGTGCTTTTTACGGTCATGTACTGTTCTTATGTGAATTTTGAGGGTACCTTTTACTCTAAATGATTTGTGGCAAATTTCACATTCGAAGGATTTATTACCATCGTGTACTGTATTTACGTGAACTCTGAGATTACTTTTTTGTCCAAATGATTTGTGACAAATGTCACACTCAAAGGCTTTGTTACGATAATGCACTACATTCACGTGAGCATTGAGCTTACTTTTCTCTCCAAATGATTTATGACAAATATCACACTGGAAGGGTTTGCTCCGATAATGTACTGTATTTATATGATTTTTGAGATTAGCCTTGGAAAAAAATGACTTGCGACAAATCTCACACTTGAAGGGTTTGTTGTTATTATGTACTGCATTGCCCATGCATTTCGTCCACGTGACGTTTTATAAAAAATTTGAGTCCAAATGATTTGTGACAAATATCACCCTCAAAGGGTTTGCTACGATCATGTACTGCATTTATGTGAACATTAAGATAACTCTTGTATCCAAATGATTTGTGACAAATCTCACATTCGAAGGATTTGATCCCAATATGTACTGCATTTATGTGCTTACTGAGGTCACTCTTGTATCCAAATGATTTGCGACAAATATCACACTCAAAGGGTTTGCTACGATCATGTACTGCATTTATGTGAACATTAAGATAACTCTTGTATCCAAATGATTTGTGACAAATCTCACACTTGAAGGGTTTGTTGTTATTATGTACTGCATTTATGTGACGATTGAGGACACCTTTTTGTACAAATAATTTGTGACAAATCTCACATTCGTAAGGTCTAATGTCTCTATGCGTGGAATGGATATGGCTATTTAAATTCGCTTTTCCTTTATAAGTTTTTCGACACATTTTACACTCGAAAGATAATTTACTTTCAGTAGCCTTTCCAAATGTTTCAACCTCACTGCATTGATTAAATTGAAATCGTGAATTTACTTGAAATTGACAATTATTACGATAATCAAAATTCTTCTTTATCAGTATTATTAGAATTTTCGCATTCAACCTGTTTGTCTGGTTTTCTTTTTCTATTTTTACAACAGGTGGACAACTTTGAAGCTCAGCTTTGCAGATGGTTGCCGATAGAGACTTCCGTTCAAGTTTAACATTTTTGCACTCAATATCAATGAATATCTTTTCATTCAACTTTGCGGGCAAAGAAACAGCTTCATTCGTGTCATTTGCCTATAATTAAAATAAAGTGATATTTTTGCATCGATGAAAATAAGAACATTATTAAAATTTAACTTACCGATGATTTATAAAACGTGAATGCTTTGAAGTTTTTGGTTCCGCCAGAGTCCACCGAATCGGAAGTATAATCGTCGTCTGCATCTAGCCGAGGATCATTCGGCTCTTCCTTTACCCTAAAAGAAGATGAAGTTTGATGAAGCGATTTACAGAAAAAAAAACATCACGAATACGAACGAAAAAAGTCATGCCTAACTATATTTTCGTTGTTCTCCATTATTTTCTCGATTAAGTGTATTCACTGATGCACATTTTTACCATCCACACTGCCGACATATTTTTGAGGTTAAGCGCCTCGAGTAGTAGACTCTAAATACCTTGATATAACCTATACACTTTTACGGATGTAATCTGTAAGCACTTGCTCGTCGTGGAATTCAGTGGCTACTGGCTGCGACTGTATACAGTATACACTTATAGGCAGATATTAGCGAAGTGATTCGGCAACTGCGATAGCTACCTGCAGGCAAAACCTTCCCCTTCTACCGTCTACCGTGTCCGTATATATACGCAGTTATTGTGCACGCGTGTTGTTTTGTTCTCTGCGTGTATATATCTTGCCAGAATATTCCACGAAAAATATTTCAATGAGAAGTGCTTATTTTGGTAAATAGCAGACGATGAAAATCGCGTTTTTCCGTAAATATGAAATTGTCGAAATCGTTCGAAACTTATCTTCCTCTCTTCTTTTCGGCTTTGAAACGTAAGAATTTTTCAAATAATCACTCGTGTAAATGCTTAAACTCTGAGTTCGGTGATACATTTATTTTAGAGAATACACACATTCACGTGTGTAAGTTTTCGCCGAAAAAAAGAGCCGCAACGCGAGCCCGAGCTACTCACGTTCGCAAAAGTTTCATCGACTTTATAGCTGCCCACGCACGCTTGAATTTGGGTACGTTTATATACAAACCTCTATTTTAAACTCGTCATATTTTTTCTTTCGGCAAATGCTAAATTAACGGTGAATTATATGCAGGTAAAAGCTCGGACGATTATAGAAGCGGAATTGGTTTATAATCGCCTTTTACCCGTTTGCTGCTGCTGCTGCTCTTCGTTCATACATTATATTCTATCTCTAAATGATGTGTCGGAAATTAACCTCGTTGCGATCCACAGTTAACGAATATACGCCGCACCGTATCCACACGTACGAATAGAACACCCACGAGAGTTAATATTATGATTGTATCCTTCAAAAAAATATGAAAAAAAAAAAAAAAAAAAACAATATGGATATACCGACTGTGTATGCACAAGCGTCTCTCCGCAAGACTTAACGAAAGGTAAACGTGATTAAGTATCCGGTTGCACCCGCGCTGCTACTCTCCTCTTCCTCGGCGGCGGCAGCGCGCATACAAGTCCATGTACGTATGTATCTACCTGTTCTGCTATTCCTCCTAATTTCACTCGCTTCTCTCTCTCTCTCTCTCTCTCTATCTGGATATAATTATCTACTATGCTCTCGCCTACACATACGCAAGCTCCATGTGTGCATATATATATACTAAATTTGCAACCGCACGAATTGCTTTGACGCTCCCGTACGCTACGAGAGGTATTATACACAAGACCGTTATATAGCTCTCTCTCTCTCGTTCATATGAGGGGGTTTTTGTCATTTGGCGTACCGGCGTAAAATCAAGTTTCACCTTCGTATTTCGCGCCGTACGTATATATGTGTGTGTGCGCTTGCACCCCTTTCGCCTCTCCTCCTATACACCGTACACGCAGTAGACGCGCGTTTAATATATAACATGTTCGGCTCTAAAAACCTAGAGTGAGAGAGAGAGAGAGAGAGATTGTTCACCAAAGCTCTGAGCGTATACATATGGAGCTACTAGGTATAGCACACATATGTGCGAGCTTGCAAACACGGACGTTTTTTGCTCTCTCTCCCTCTCTCTCTTTTGCGTGTACATATAATTTCTTCGTCTTTTTTTGTCTCTTCTCGTCCTATTTTTTGTACTTTTTGCGCGTTCTCTGGCACTCAGGCTCTCTCTCTCTCCCTCTCTGATATACTCACACAAAGTGCACCGCACGTATAGCTTTTCGTTGCGTTAACTCGGGTACGCTTCTTTTATCTTTGTATTATTGTACGTCTCCCAAACCAGTATACACGTGTGTGTACGCGTCGAACGTTTTCAATTTACTATCAAACCGTGAAGTTTAAAGGTTGATTTTGCGCAAAAAAAAAAATCCTCCAAACCAATCGTGTCCCTCCACCTCACCCCATAAAGTTATGTATATATAGCGAGATGAAAAAAATTTTTTTCAATCGCGTATGAACTTTTTAGTACTACGTAAACCTGTACTCGCCGCGCCGGTGAGGTAGTCGTAAAAAAGAAGAAAATAGTAAAAAAAAAAAGAACTACTGCTCCGGCAACTATACGCGCAGGCCTCGAATGGAAGTTTATTAATGCACGCGCGGTGCCCTCTAAACGAACCCAAAAATTCTTGATGCTGCTATGCTGTTCATATAGAATTTGATACGTGTGCACGGTACGGTACGTATAAGGGGTAAAGTAGTATGTAAAACGAGGGCACACGCGAAAAAAAGAGAAGAAGAAGAAGAACGAAAAAAAAAGGACGAGTTCATGGAATAGTATAGTAACGAACCCCATTATTTACTTTACTCCTTGCCGCGCGTCGGTAATACACACACAATGTGTCGTATAGTATACGCGCGAGAAGCTTTATCCCTTAGTATCCGAGGAAGATATTCGGTCTCTGTAGATGAGAATAAAAATGTGAATTTCTCGAGGCTTCTTTTTACAAGACGCATTCGTATACAAACACACACACACATATATCTATAATACGTTGGTGGCGGCTCGAGAAAGGAAAAAGAGAGCGAATAAGGCATAAATAGGAGTCGTGATGCCGCACACTACACGCGCGTCGTTTATGCATTATCGCGAGGCTCTTTTTATCGGCACTCATTCTTCCAGCGCGCGGCATTAGGAGACTATTACGACTTTAATCAGTATACGTTTTTTTTATATAGATATTTAAGAGAGGATATATACCTACGACTCTGAGGCTCTGCGCTGCCATGGGAGCGAGAGAAAAAGCTAGTGTATATCTGCCTGCAAGCTCGCTTCGCTTCATCACCCCACATCGTATATATATATATAGTGCTGCTGCTGCTCCACCGCCACCTTTGTAGGCTCGTTTTTTTCATTCGACCTTTATCTGACGTACCATCCATTTCCGCGCTATCTGCAGCGTGCGATTCTCGCGGTTCTCGCTGTTGCTTTTTTTCTCTCTCTCTCTCTCTTTCTCTCCTTGAAAACGAGTCCGATTGCTACTGCTCCTACTGCTGCTGCTGCTGCTGCTGCTGCTGCCGTTGAGCCCAAAGCCAGTGAAAAGTCCATTGATAAAGGGAGGCAGGGCAAGAGAGATACAGCCACAGAGCTTATATATTCGGGCGATAATAAACGAATAGCCCCCTTTTCTCCGTCTTATATATTCAAGCACACGCGTATTTTTGGTGTATGCTATAGGAGCTTGCGAAGGAAAGGAAAATGCAATGGGCCAGCCGTCCTTGTTATGTATGTATACGTGTGCAGCGCATGATATATATGTGAATATGCACGCGCGCGCGCGAGAGTGAAAAGTTAAATGAAAGCTGTTTTGCTCGCTTGCACTGCGTGTGTCAGTGTGTGCGGGCATATACACACACACACACACTGCACACTCGTGCGTGCAAAAGCTCTTTGTATAGCCAGGGGTATTTTGGCTCTCTCTCCCTCTCGTTATTATACGAAAAAGCTCGTGGTATAGTTGCACAATAGATGTTTTTTGGCCTCGTTCCCTTCCTACCACACATACACACATACAAATGCACACTTACACTCGCACACATACCACCGTATCGCTACATACCCACTATATAGTGTCAGGGCGCCTTTTTTTCCGCGCGCAACTTTACTTTTGAGTGCTCGCAGTTACGAGCAGCTCTCGTTCGGCGGGCGGGTGGGTAGTAGGGAGGCTGTTTTTTTTTCTGGCCAACCTCGTCGGTATACATATAATATATATATATACGCGCGTGTGTGTATACGCACAGACACTCGTGTGTGCATTATACATAATGTATATATATGCATGCATGCGAATACCGCGTATATAGTAGTAACGTAAGCGAATATGTGTTAGTGAGGCTCGCAGGGAGCAATTACATTACAGCCAAGCAGTAGCGCGCCGCGCGGCTTTCCTACTTAGTATGCGAGTTCTAATTATACGTAGCTGGAATACGCACATACACACACACACGTGATGGCTCAAAAGATGCTGGCATATTCCGCGCGCGCGTCCTGGTATATGAACGCGGGGAGATGCGAGAGAGAGAGAGGGCACTATAAAGCTTGACATTTATATCTCGACTCGTATTATTATTTATACATGCGCGTGGCATACATACATATATATCAGGCTGCTGCTTGACTGATGCAGCGATGTATATCCTACGACGACGACGACGAGCCCCTGTACGAAAGTCTTCTCTCTCTCTCTAGCCGAACGAGCGCCTAATTAAAACGTGACATGAGACGTGCTTGCACGAGCATATACGAGAGCTAGCGCACTGCAAAGCCCAGCTACTGGTAAGCAGAGAGGAAGCTCGTGTGCTGCTGCTGCCCGTGTGATGGATGCGCCAAAAGTTACCTGTATATAGGATTGATTTTTAATTGGGACGCAATGACGTGGACATTTTTGAATCGAAAGTCAAAAGTCAGGTTGATAAGTATTATTTTCCCGATTGTTCGTGAAGCATGTACCTTGCTGGAAATGCTCGACAGCTTTTGTATTTTTTAAATTTTTTATTTTGTTTCAAATTAATTTTAGGACCAACCTATATGTACGGGTATTTATGCTCTTTATAAGTACCTTTCTGTAGGATCTCTTATGTTGAGAATGAATTTAAAAATAAATAATAAGTTTATTATTGACAGAATTAATAAAGATTTAGGGGACATTCCCTAATAAACTATAAATTTTATTTATTCCGGAACTTTTAGGTATTGTTCCTTACATATAAAACTGCAAAAAAAAATTTTTTTATGGGACTTGAGACCCATTTTGTTGGTTGTAGACGGAATTTGCTGAAATCCGAGTTTCAGCTCTTGCCAGCGATTGAGAGAAAACTATAAGTCCGATTCTCATGTTTCATACGTCGTTTTAATCGTTACAACTTTCTCTAGAACACAAACCTCTAAAAAGTTGATATTTTCAATTTTTACGATTTTGGCATGAGTTTTTCTGAAAAAATGCTGTTTTTGGGGTGAGTTCACCCTCATGAAAAAAATTGGGGATGGTTTTTTTAAACTTTTTAGAGGTTTTTGTCCTAGAGAAAGTTGTAACGATTAAAAAGAGATATTAAACTTAAAGATCGGACTAGCAGTTTTTTCTCAATCGCTGGCAAGAGCTGAAAAAAGTGGTTTCAAGAAAAACGCGTCCGAAGTTTTGTTTTGTACATATCAAGCACGCTAGACGTTTTGCGTAATCGGGCATAACTTTTTTTTCTTTGTGAATTTCGTTCTAAAATTTTAACAGGGTATTTTTATGATGTCAAAGAACGTTTTAACAAAAAAATGTATCGATTTTTTTTTCATTTCCACTGGGAATGTCCCATTAATTTCACTTTATACAATTATATTCACCTTCACTTATACAAATATATTCACTTTTCCACTTGCAGATTTACGAATAAGAGGTACTCGCCATCTATTGGTGGAGGATTAAAGTTGTAAAAACCAGTTGAATTTTTAGAAACATTAAAATGATCGTTTTCAGATCATTCTAAAAGCTGTATTTGATATTATTTATTTCTAAAATCGTGCTTTGACTTATACGATTATTTTCACTTTTCCACTTGCAGATTTACAGATTAATGCACTCGCCATCTAGTGTCGAATGCTTAGAGAAGCATTATAATATTTAAAGTAGTTGACAAATGATCTGAACTTTTTAGAGCAGTTGAATTGTTTTTTCAGGTCATTAATATTTATAAGATAATATAGAAACAGAAAAATCCCTAAAGTCAATTAATCGCGTTTTTCAAATATTGTAAATTTTTAGTTTTCAGTCATGAGGCCGTTGTTAATTTTGAGCATTTTTACCAAGGCAATAGTTGCGAGAAATTGAACCAAGTTTTATACAGAGAGTAAACTTTTACGCCGAACATCTATGAAGTGTCCGGTAAGTATCAGGCAGCGCCAAAGCTTTCGTTGGCCAAATTCATCGCGTAGGTGTGCAATCGATGACGACATGTTTCGCGTATTACGATCTCCTTGTCCAATCCTACAGGGCGATGAAAAAAAAAAACAAATCGTGGTGTTCTCGTGTGCACGGGGATCTGGGATTATAATTAAATATTTAGGACGACGCGATTATTGGCGTATAAAAAAAATATTTATATTTTTCATTCGATCGAGTATAAAAAAATGAAAATTTATTTTTATTCAAAAATTATCCATATGTCCCCGGGGCGTAGGCCGGGATGATAGTCGTAGTGGTCATTTTTATTGCGATGATCGCCAACGGGGAAGAAATATTGTGCTGACTAATATCCAGACATATAGTGCTGTTAGCCCAAGTAAGAACAACGCTAATGATACTAATATCACCATTTGCGCGCGGCTTTCTCGTGGTTCCCTGTGGAGTAAAATAAGAAGAACTGTCATTCATGTACTGTCCCCTTAAATTCGACGTTACGCTTTCTTACCTTTCTTCAACTGCTGAATTCAGTCGCCAGGAATTACGCCACCAGCTGGTCTGTCTTTCTGGCATCTCCCTCAGCTGAAATGAAAACGATTTATTTCGTTAGTTATTTCAATTTTTAATTCTCTCTCTAAAAGTCAATCGCATGTAATTCTTATATATTATCATATTACTTCTGAGTCTTCTGGAAGGTCGTCTCTTTCCGGTGCATTCTCGGGATCTGGCCTCGATTGGTAGTCCACTTGGTTACCGACGGTCTCTGCGTCAGTTTCAGGCCGCCGTAGACCGTCATCTCGCGCCGGGCTTCTGTCTCTCTCGTCCGATTTAGTTCTCGGTGGTCCCGGCGCTGGTCCCAGCAAATTTTCCGGTGCCCTCAGCGGCGATTCCGGCGATATCGCTGGTCCTATGCCGACCGACGACTCTGCTCGTTCCAGCTGAACTGTCCACGATTCGAGTCTAGATGGACCCGGTGTCGGTGTATATGATTTCCTGCGTCGCGCTTGGGAAACGGGCGACGACGCTCTTGAACTAGTCACGACGTTGTCCTGCACGATGACCTGTTGCAAGTTTCCCTCTGATTCGGTCCCCGCCGGAATCAGTGGAGCCGACAGAACTTCGTTGAGAGGAGTTTCGTCGGACTGGTCTCTATCTTCGGTCGGCGGAGCTAACAGCTGAGCCTCGTTTAGAGGAATGTCATCCTCGAGTTCTTCGGGCGTATTTACCAACCTCGAAGCTACCCTCCAGAGTCTTCCGATACTTTGCTTGATCGTCGTCATGTCCACGGGGGACATCAGAAAATTCCTCGGCGGAGTTATATTCTCTCTTCGTCTCATTTTTGCGGTTGTACGATAAAAGAATTAAGGATAAACGCGCGTTAATTAAATCGGTTCGTTCAACGTCGTCCGCGACAATAACAGTTTCAAGAGTTTTCAATCCAACGTACGGTTAAGTTAGCAGCATATGTAAATATGGGTCGCCGCGATGTTTACATTATGTGTACACAACGATGTCGACGAGGGAAGGGACTTACATGGCTCATCGATCGATAAATTTCCAACAATAATATCGATATAATTTTATTGAAAAAAACATCGAATTTTTATGTACCCTTACACATCCAACAGCTTTGGTTGGCAATAAAAAGCGCAAAAAACAGAGTTACATATGCAGTCGCAACAACGAATATAGCACGAAAAAAAAAATTCAAGACGAAAAATCTCGCCAAATAGAATGAAGAAGAAACAAAGGAATAAGTAAAGGAGGATCCAGCACCAGACGTATACGACGCCTTCTTACCTTAAGCATATACCTTCGCAAAAATATATAAATATTTTCGTTCACCAATGCAAGGGAACCTGGGGTGGGATGGGTATTGGTATAATATAAGTATATTAAGTATTTTCATCTTAATTCTTCCTTGTAACTATTTTTCGTGATTACAATGATGGCGAGGACTTTTCTTTCATTAATTGTAATTAATATACAAAGTTGACTCTGAAATGAAGACAAAAATTGAATATATGATCTCGTGGAACGATACATTAATGCACCAAACGTGTAACGCTGGAAAATTGATGATTGAATGCATCTGCATCATGCGTTACTTTTAATTCTTACCTCATCGATATCAATAATGCATAATACAACCAAAATGCCATAAGCTCGGAATAGTCGATTATGGCATATATTTTGGAATCCACCGCCCCCTGAATAATATCACGCATACACACATACATACGCAGCTCAGCGGTATATATCGCATCGACATCAGTACAATAGCAGCAGCATCTCGTCTGCCACTGCTGCGGCAGCGCAACGCCTAACGCAGGCCCTGCCGACCCCCGTAAACCACAAGCCGTGATGGCATATAGGCGCGCGATGCTGCTGAGCTTTTAGTCTGTCACACGTGTGTACGCCGCCGGGGCATGTGCGAGCGAGGCAAGTCGGACAGGTTCGTACATTGCGTATACGCGCGGCCAAGAGAGAGAGAGAGACAGAGTCAGCATCATCTCGTATAAGAGCTGTCGCGCAAAACAGACGAATGAATTGTAGCGTCAGATTCACGCTTTCGCCTCTCGCTCATATAAGGTCAATGGGGGTATTTTCGCTCATGTACCTATATTCGCTCACTTTTCTCATAAATTAATTATAATAGATTTCAAACTAAATAATATTAGATAAAAAAAATATAGGCTTATAAATAAACATGCCTAGAAGTATACGCAATAGTTACATACGTAAATCAGTGCATAGATTTCTAGAAAAAAAATTAAGTTGCAATGAACTTTTGCTGCTCTGATGACAACAACCGCGATCTTAAGCATAAGGCTAAGGCGCGAGCAATTTTATTTCTTGTGTTAGTATATTAGAAATACCATTATTGTTAATGGTAATGTTTTTCTGTATACAAGATGTGTTTATTAATGTACTCATATATTCAGTTTTTACTTATTTCAAATATTCTTCAATTAATTAGATGAGCGAGGATTGATACACGTAATAGACACATTGTTGGTATTTTCGCTCGCCCCATACAACGGGTGAATTCAGTAGCTGATGTACCACATAACCTAAGAAAAAATGTAAACATGCGTATGTATCCGAGTTTTTACGTCTAAATTTTGTTGGTAATATTACTTCGATCACAGTATTTCTAACATTACTATTGTACATAACATTAACATTAGTATATTTATAACAAATTCTGTTATAATATCATGTCGGAGATGTTTGAAAGGAAAAGAGAAAAGTTAGTAAAAATGAAGGTATCAAAAAGAGCAAAAAAATATTTGGCTTCTAACAATTGGCTTCAAAATTGTTATTTAATTGAAAGATATTTGAAAACATATTTTATTTACAATTCTTATCAATTTCAAAGCAGTTTATGAGTGAGCGAAAAAAGGCACAATGGGTGAGCGAAAATACGATCGTGCATATTTCGTGTGAGCGAAAATACCAGCACATAGCACATAAAGTTTAAACTACATTATTTATTGTGAATATGTAAAAAAACATTTTTTTGACTATGCTGCTATCAAGTTCAAAGTATGATCTGTTGTACTCAATAATTCGAAACCTCAATTTTCATGCGCAATATTTTTTAAATTTTGGTTTTGTTGAGAATTGGGCTTAAGTGAGCGAATATACCCACATTGACCTTATATAGATTATATACATACATACATACGTAGGTATGCGTGTTGTACGCGAGCGGCTGTGCTGCGCGCCCTTTACACGGCTGCTGCGCTGCGCGTCTAACCAGCGTCGACTGATTGATCGCGAGCGGATATATATATATATGCGAACTCAGCTGTACACGCGGCGATGTAGCGTAGGCCGTAATTTGTGACGCATACTACGTACACGGCCTCATTGTTATTCATTTTTTTTTTTTTGGAAATTTATTTTTTTCACTTCCTGATTTTTTAATTAAAAAGAGGCAACAACAACGACGTGCGACATATTTTTCCAGGTGACTGGAAAATTAAAATCGCGCGCGCGCACGAGCATCGATGAACGATCGAACACGATGTCGTATTTTTCTTCCTCTCTCTCTCAATTATTATTGACTTTAACGCACCGCTTTTGCAAGCTCGATTCGAGCTTTTTTGCGTGTGTTGTTTTCTGAAAAAAGCTACGAAGGATGTTAATGATTTTACAGTATATTTCTTTGACAAAAAACAACGAAACTTCAGGTTTTTCGAGTATTTCCTTTGCGTCCCTTTTCGAGCTTTCTTTCTTTGCCGCGCCGCAACTCAATTTTTCGCGTTATTTTATTTTTTACACGTCGCGCCTTTTTTGTGTTCTTGTAAACCGTGCCATGCAAATTTGATGTACGTTCGTTCTTTTTTCGCGCGTTGCGCTGCAACTCTTTTTGCGAGAATTTTGCAGCTAAAAAACATACGAGATTTATTCAATTTTCGCTTTTTATTTCGCAAATTTTTTAGTGCGCGTTTGATGCAAAAGTTTGCCATTGTTTTAAGAACCGATGCAAAAATACATAATGAAATGAGCGCGCTCGCGCGAGCAAAGCCATTCGAGAATGAAATATTTAATGTAATTTTTGCAGCTAATGAAAAAAGCAAGGTATCATTCACGCACATTGTATTTATGTGCATATTTCTATTGTCGTGCATCATGGAAAATATGTGTAATAATTGAAAATAAAATAAGGATGATAGTATTTATTTCAATTTGATTACAATATTTAAATAAAAATGTCTGATTGATACCTTTTTTCAAAATAAATTGATTAAATTGATTAAAATATTTTCATACGAATATCTGATTACGATAGTTGCATTAAAATAAATTGATTAAATTGATTACAATATTTTCATTCGGATTAATACTTTGCCATAAAAAAATAGATCAGATAAAACTTTTTCTTGCAAATTCCTTAGTGAAATACCTCAACAAGTATTATTCGATCAATCGATCTTCACCTTAACGAATTCTCAAAGAAATTTTTTAAATGTCGGTCGAACAAAACTGAAACTTGAATAATATCATTAAGCTGGACATTATAAATCCATTTTGTCAAGCGTTTATTATTTTTCTCAATCCATATTTTGTTCAATATCTGTTTTCAATAAGAGCCAGTCGTCAAACCTTTTTCTTCACGAGCATCCTGTATTGACCCAGTCGGCAGCATCATTCCACGTTCACAAACATGGATTATTCGCACTTTTATCAGATTGATTGCTTATATGCCGGGCCACGCAGCGACAAATCGACGATGCTAACGGATGCGCATTTTAACAAAGGCGTCGTCGTCGCGTAGACCACCGCAGCTGCGTTTCTATGATTGCCAAGAGAGAAAGAGAGATCGTTGCCTACCCACCTACCTACCTCTTTGTGTTCTTTTAATATGCGCGCGCGCGCGTAGTAGAGGTCGATCTTTTTTTTTTTTTTTTGCTCCTGCAACTCACTCGGGTCTTCCTTTTATTTTTCACAAGCACGCGCGCGTCGAGTGGCTAGGCGTTAAGGGCTAAAAATAATGAAATGGAGAAGTGGCTGCCACGGCCCGAGCAGTAACAGCAGCCTAGTGGTTGACTATGTATACGCGCGTCGTCGCAGCTTCATCAGAACGCGTCTTTTCTCTCTCTCTCTCTTTCCTCCGTAGTAAAAAGACTTGTTAGTAACTGAAAAGTTTTAGCTCGAGGAGAAAAAGTGAGCCACTGAGCTGCCTAGGCTGACGACTACATACGTAGCCGTGTTCCAACGTAGAGCTAGAGCTCCTTCGCTGCACTGCTCACACACAGCAGAGAGAGAGAGAGAGAGAGAGTAACGACGTTTTATGTAGCACTAATTATCTTGTCGTCGTCGTACGACGACGAGGACCTCGACAACGGTCGCGCGCGAGCGCGAGACGACTTTCTTGTACGTCACACGGTAAACGTAGCAGAAGCAGCTAGCAGCAGCAGTCCAGAGTAACAGCTCTGGTGGTGGCACAAAAATTGCAATAGAGCTTGAAACTTCTCTCTCTCTCTCTCTCTCTCGCAAGCTCGCTCTCGCTCAAATAGCTACTCACGATACGAGCTGCTCCACTGCTGCTGCTGCTGCTGCTGCTGCAACTCCAACGTTCAACTTAGCCTTATGTAATTTACAACTACTTCCTGCACTTTCTTTCTTCCTTCCGCTGATGTTACTGCTGGTGGTGGTGGTGGTGCTGCTGCTTCGTCTCATTTTTTTCTCAAAGCTCGCAGAGACCCTCTACTTACTTGTTTCTTTGAAACTTACTCGCTCAGAACGGAGACCTTTGAGCTACCTGACTCGACAAATTTTTTTCTCATCCCTCCTTTTACTTCCTTCGCTTCTCTCCTTCTCTCTCGCTAGCTCGTTCTTTTTTTTTCTCATCATCGCCGCCTAGCCCTGGTGCTTGATTGTTGTGTTTTGTTGTGTTAGGTCGAAAAACGAGCTCGTCATGACGAGAGAAAGAGAGAGAGAGAGAGAAACGAAATAGTAGGGAAACACGAAACGCCGGAAATAAGACGGATAAATTTAAATTTGCATGAATTTTAAAAGGTTTTTTAACGCAGACAACGAAAAGTGTTTGCTCACCCTGGCTTATTGGGTTGTGAAAAATGTTTTATCCGTGCATGGGCTTTTTCGAGTTTTACTTGAAACTGGTTGGATAACTGGATTGATATATTTCTTTCGTTTTACGGTATATTATTCAAAAAAATGGTCGTTTTCAACTTAAGGGGACACACCTGTGTTTATGCCTATAAATTAAAAACATGAAAATTAAGGATTAATATTAAAATTTTTTGTTTCTGATGTAAAAATATGTTTTTATAGGTCCTTTTACAACAAAAAATATGTCTCTAGTTCCTCTTATTATTGAAAATAATCCATCAAAGGAGTATATTGACTTGTGGATTTTAAGTCATTGACCGCATGATTTTGAATGCAATTTTTCACCAATCCTGATCCTT